>PVKH010041037.1:0-10999 GCA_004027955.1 Chaetophractus vellerosus
TCAGGTGACCATCTCTGTCTGTCTCCCCAGGGCTCAATTCTCTCTGGGCTCAGCTGCTCTGCTTACTTCCCGGTCTTCACCTCAAAACTCCATCCTCCCTTCTCTGCAGTGCCATTTATCTGTGAGTCCCCTCCCTCATCCTACTGACATGGCCCAATCAAAGCCTTAATCATTATTTAATCAAGTAAAAGTAAAACCTCTGAATCCAATATGCACTAATACGCTCAAAGGTAAGGACCAGTTTTCAAACATAATCCAATATTTCTTTTTGGAATTCATCAATAATATCAAACCGCTACACCATATATAATATCTTCAAAAACGCCTGTATATATATATATATATATATATATATATATGAAGAATATATATGCTAGAGATGACCAAATGCTGATGAACAAGACCAAAGAAGATCTAAATAAATGGAGAAACAAACTGTGATTATGGATAGGAAGACGACATAGTTAAGATGTCGATTCTCCCCAATTAATGCATATGTCTAATGCAATGCCTATCAAAATCCCAGTAAGACTTGTTTTTATATGTAAGCTTATTATAAAATTTATATGGAAACAAACCAAATGTCCTTCAGTGGGTGAATGGACAAACAAACCATGAGACATTCACAGAATTGAATACTACTCAGCAATGAAAAGGAATGAACTGTTGATAAATGCAGCAATATGGGTGAATCTCAAATGCATTATGCTAAGTGAAATGAAGAAACCCAGTATAAAAATGTTACACACTGTATCATTTCCATTAATATGTCATTCTAGAAAAGGCAAAAATATAGGAACAGAGACCAAATTCACCAGGAATTCAGATTAAGAGGGTCTGAATACAAAGTGGGCAGCAACACTGGGGTATTGGAATTGTTTTGTATCCTGTATATGGTTGTGGTTATCAGAACCCATCATGTGTAAAAAAATTCATAGAACTGTATACCCCCAAAAGGGTGAATATTAATGTATGTAAAATGTTTTAAATGATTGAAGGAAATGGATCAAATATTAACATTGTTGCTTTCATATGGTGAAACCATGGATAAATTCTTTTGCTTTTATTATTCTGTATTTTCCAGAATTTTCTATTAAAAATGTATTATTTTTATAATGGAAAATGTTATTTACAAATAAGTATCAAAAGTTTTCTAATGCATTACTTTAACCACAATCAGTATACTATTGGCATTTTATAACATCCAAACACAAGGTAATAAGGACTTCTGGGGCCGGCTGTAGCCCAGTGAATAGGGCGCCGGTTCGCCACATGGGAGGCCCCGGGTTTGGTTCCTGGGACCTCTCTGAACAGGCAGACCGCATTGAGAGGGCAAGCCACTGTGGGTGGGGCAGAGCCACCGAGGGCAGGGCAAAAGCTGCCACGGGCAGGGCAAAGCCACCAAGGGCAAGGCAAGTCACCCACGAACAGAGCAGAGCTGCCCATGAGCAGAGCAGAGCCGCCCGCGAGCAAGCTGCCTGCGCGGTGAGCTGACTCGGTGCACCGCCGCAACAGGGAGAGACAAAGCAGACACAGAAGAACGCAAAAATGAAACATAGCAAGAACAAGCAGAAAGAGGGGCATATGTAACAAAAAAAAAGAAAAAAGAAAAAAGAAGGACTTCTGGGGAATGTTTCAAGAATATCAGATCATGATTCATCATCTTACTTTCTAGATATCAAGTGCAGAAAGAGTTAATAAAATTTATTTTTATACAATTAAATATTTTTTAAAAAGGAAGACCCATTTTATATATTTAGATATACCTTTGGTGAATACTTATTAGTTCTCATTCAATAATCAAATTTTTCAGATAAGGATCATTTGATTATTAAAACAATAAATGAAGCTCTTTCTTACTTGGATTTTTTTTTTTACCATTTTCATATGTAGACTTCCAGTTACCAACTGGTGAACGTTCTATCTTTGGATATTTTGTGGATATACAGCAATGTAAATTCATACCTTGGTCAGAATTAGTTCCTACTATTCAGACACTAGTTCAAAGAGGTAAGAATATAAGAATCATGTTGTAGCTTTCCTGAACTATTGGCAATATACTATTTTTAAAAGTGGTTACATCAGGAACTATGAGATCTGATATATTCCAAGTTTGTGTAGAAACCAGTTTAGACCTATGTTTACAACGAGTCTTTAAAAATAATCTTCGAATATTACTTTCTGAAAAACTTGAAATGCATTTGATTGAGTCAATTGTACTGTGTAAAACTGTAGTGCAGTGTAAATGGGAATATTTTGTAATTAACTGTGATTATTAAAAGGGAAAAAGCAGATTTCTCATAAAATATGAAAAACATTTATGTAAGAACTTAGATTTGATTATAAAGGAACCAGATAATTAGAAAAGAATAATCATAATTTTACAAATAGCTGTATATGTCAAATTGCTTTTATTCTGTTTTCTGCTTCTACATATAGAAGAAAAAGATAAATTTGTTGTACTTTGAGAGAGCTCGGAAGAAGTGTGAGGCAGGAATTTAATGGTAAAGCTTCTTGTAGAATTCTTGCAAATACAAGAAATGTAATAATTGTAAAATGAATTTAATTCCTTTGAGTTCAGTTTTCTTTCATCAAAGAAGATCAGAGTCTGGTTGCAAGAGTTTTTGTCAGAAAACAACCAAAAATACCAGAATCATGAAGCACTTGGAAAGTTCTAACTCTAACTAAATTTATTTTAGTTGGAAATACCAAGGTTTTATTGTATAACAAATTGCCACAGTAAGTTTCATATTTATGCAAAATCTCTGTATATCATATGTTAATGCTAATAATGCAACATTTTTACCCTTAGCTTTTTACCACTACATAGAAAAAGCATAACTGTCTATCAATGCATGTAACTCGACATCTTGGTTTATCACTCCTATGGGAAACCAATGGTATTTTCTCCAAATCTAAGACATTACTTTCTCTTGTGGCAATTTACCCTAATTTCTGCCAGGAAGCTTAAAAGAAACTATCATTCTACCAAGAATTCAAACCCAAACCTATAACAGCAATCTAAATGTCACAATATCATTTTTCCATAGTAAGCCAAAATATGAAAGATTGAGCATCCTAGACATGCTTCAGAAATCGTCTTTTATGATTGAGTAGGGTTTTTTCCCAAAAATATTTTTATTTTAAAAGAGCAATCCTAATCTATTATCGTCAAAAGATGTGTTTTGAAGCTCACCCAACGTTCATTAAGACATTTATTTATTCCAGACATAGTAATCAAGCAATGTTCTAATGTACATATTCTGTTCATTGTGTGAGGATATAGACAAGTATATATGGTAAATGGTTCCTTCATCAAGAGCAAGGTGTGAAAATAAGACCTTAATGAATATAATGAAAATGATTGCAAAATTGAATATTAATAATAATGTAAGAATTAATTTTGCAATATTACGGTAAGTTGACCCTCACTATCTCCTCTGTTCACGCCCTGCATGGCACAGACTGTTGCTTGTTTCCCCAATCTTCATTCATTCCTGTTTCTCTAGCAATAGTAAATTCATCTAGGAACTAGGTCATCCAGCTGAAAACTTGATTTTCTAACCTCCCTTCTAGTTAGGTTTGGCTCCGTGACTAGGTTTCAAATAATATAAGGTGAACCGAGGTGAACTGCCCAAGTTCCAGGTTGTATAATTAAAAAGAAAGGAATTTTCATACACCTTTCCCTTTTTCTTTCCTCCTTCTTGCTCCTGGGTTGCATATGTGATGGTGGGACTTAAAACAGCCCTCTAGAACCTGAAGATACCTAGAAATGAGGCAATGACATAAAAACTCCTAAAATACCTGATATTTGACTTAATAGGCAGGTGGTTGGGCATTGAAGACACAAATGTTGCAAACTTTAGTATTGGTGACCACTGTTATGGCTGACTAAACATTTGGAAAAACTACAACTTGTGATATGTTGGAAACAGACCACATGCTTACCAAGCCTGTAATAGCTCTTGGTAAAGTGACTGGAAAGTAAAAATATTGGTGTGGTTTGGACACTTTTGCCACTTTTACCAAAGTCCTATGAGAGAGAACTGAGATAAAAGCTAACCAGTTTGTGAATAAAGATGAAAGATAATAGAGCTCTGCTAATAGAAGCTCTCTCTAACTGAAACCTGCAATTTAAAAGAACTGAGAGCCCAGTTAATTGGTCTCTCATAGTTTTTAAAATGTTATCTGCTTTTGTTCTTCAAACATCAAAAGGTAGGACTCTGTACCTACGTTTTTCTCAAGAGCCCCACATTAAATATTTTCTGCTAGGCATTAGGAGCCAGCTAATCTGCAAAGATGAGCTTGCAGGGTTGCCTTCCCAACCAAGCCTATAATTTCAGATGGCCTCATGGAAGTCTCCATTAAATTGGGGGAATGGTGAAAAATTCACTGAGTAGAGAAAACAGAGTAGTCAGATTTATGTTTAAGCAAAATTTTTGGATATGGTTGCTTGCATATGGAATTGACTAGAATCAAAGAGACCTGAAGGCTTCACTCTTAGAATCCAAACTCTAAAGGGGTTGTAAAATGTTGATATAAAAATCCCAATATTTAGTACTGTTGTGACAGACCATGATACAGAATTCTCTTTCCTACTATCATGAGGAGGTGGTTATTAGAAAGACAAACTTTGCTTACAGATTGAGTTACATATTTTATTTAGATTTCTGATAATGTTTCGGGCTTCAATGGGAATTTTATAATATTATATGTAATATATGTATATATATATAATGTCATTCACAAATGACAGTGCTTTTTGATGATATAATATACATTTAAAGAATTACTTGTAATTTTGATTGAATAAGTCAAGTTTTTGTATCAATTAGTTTGGCCATTAAAGGGTAATGAAGCACAAAAATCAAAGCTCCTTTCCCTCCGCTCTTTCTCACATATACACACACATATAATTTAATCTGGGATAATGAAGGGTTACAATCTCTGAGAAAAGTTGAATTGGATGAAATTCAGACCATACATGTCTGGGTATACATAACCTGAACCTAGCTACATATTATCCTTAGTAGTGTAAAGAGCCACAAGTCTTAAATTGGGATTAAGGTAAACCTTGAATTGTAGCATCTCTAGGCACCAAGCATAAGCCAATGGTTACCCTTTCTATAGAAAGAACTGTTATCCTAAGCTTTATATTATTTCTACAGTTTTTTTTTCAAATTTAATATTATTAAAGATAATTAGCAGAAACAAGGATACAGTCTCAAATTAACAAGATTTGAATGATTGGAATTAATTATCAGGCAAATATTCTAAGATAGCCACACTTACTATGTTTAAAGAAATAACAAGTAAGCTTGAAAATACCTGATAAGAATGAGAAACTATAAAAAAAGTGATATAGCCAATTTGAAAAAAGGGCCAAATAGACCTTCTAGAAATGAAAAATACCACAGATGTTAAGACTCAATACACATATACACAAAAAACAGAATCATGCTTAATAGGGAAACACTTGAAGTATTATCGTTTGTGATAGTTTGAAGTTATTTTATAAATCCCAAAAAGAAAAAGGTTGCGTTCTTGAATTAATCCATTCCTGCTGGTGTGGGGTCCTTTTGATTGGACTATATCACTGAGGCATGGCTCAGGTTGGGTTTCTACACTCTTGCTGGGTCTTATATAAATGGAGACACAGAGGAAGAGACACATAGGAAAAGGGAGCTCTGACAACTTGACCTGGCCTTGTGAGAGAGAGGACGCCAGGTTTGCCTACAAGTTACAGTAAGGTAGAGAAGCTCCAAGAGGCTGAAAGAGGTCCTATAGTGGAATCAGCAGAGCACAGAGGAACAGAAAGAGGCCCCCAAGGGGCTGGGCCCAAGGAGCAGCTCCAGGCTGAGGAGACAGCCCTGCCATATGCCTGATTGCCATATGGCAGATTGTCGGGATCACCAGCAGCTGACTTTGGTGAAAAAGCATCTCTAATGGTCCCTTGATCTGGACATTTCATGGCCTTGGAACTGTAAGCTTTTGCCCCAAATAAAATATCCACTATTAAAGCCAACCCATTTCAGGTATGTTTTTATTGGCATCCCTTTGGCAAACTAAGACACCTTTAGAATACAAGATTTAATTTAATGTTTTTCTGGAGGTATTAGCCAGTGCAATTAGGAAAGTGAAAGAAATAAGAAGTATAAATTTTTAAAAGAAAATGGTTAAATATTCTTTATTTGCAAGTGATAGAATATTGGGAAAATCCAAGGATTAATTTAAAAGCTACTATAAACTATTAGGGATTTTAGCCAGATGTGTAAATACAGAAATAATATATATATAATCAATATTTTTCACATATGCAAACAACAACCAGTTACAAGATAAAAATGATAAATGATACCTCATTTACAAAAGCAAAAAGCAAAGCAAAAAAGCAATACAAGATGAAATACTTGGTATTAAACTTAAGAAATATGCAAAATCAAAAAGAAGAAAACCTGAATACATTTTTGAGATATACAAATATAAACTCATGCCATGTTCTTGCATAAGGAGAACCAACACCAAAAAGATGCTAATTCTCCCTAAATTAATCTATCAAGTAAAAGTTTATCCCAATGAAAATACCAACAGGATTTTGCATTGGGAGTAGGGTAGTGACTAAAGAAGCTGATTCCAAATTTCATATAAAAAAATAAACAAGTAAGAATAGCCAGAAAATAATGAGGATAGAGTAGTTCAGCCAATGTAATAATCATAGTACTGGCACATAAATAAACAGAGCAATGAAACAAAAGAATGTCCAGCAATAGATGCAAACACATTCAGTAATTTAGCAGATAACAAAGTGGCATTTCAAATCACTGAGAGGAATAAATTTGTCACCAAGTGGCATTAGTTCAGCCAGCTAGTGGGTAAATAAAACATTAAGGGATGTTTTTAATAAACCATAAAATAAGAAACTGTATGAAACTTTTTAAATAATCTTAGATTGGGGAAGATATTTCTAAATAAGATATAAAACCTAGAAGGCAAAATGTAAAACTGATAATAAAGTCACATCAGAAAGGACTGAAACATTCAAAAATTGAATATCAATCAGAAAAAAGTCTTTATGTATTGATATAGAATAATATATATATTTAAAAAGCAAGCAGCACAACATTAGACACAATGTGGGAAATGGGTGGCTAGGATGAAAAAGAAATTAACTGTTCATTGCATATATTTGTGTACTTTTGAATTGTGTGCTATGTGAATGTATTAGCTATTTGATGAATTTTTAATTAAAAAAAAAAGAGTTACCTGGAGCAGATGTGGCACAAGTGGTTGAGTGCCTGCTTCCCACATGGGAGGTCCTGGCCTTGGTTCCTGGTGCCTTAAAGAAAAAAAACAACAACAAACAACAAGCAAAAACAGGCGAGGGAGCCAACTCAGGGAAGTCAGAGTGGCTTGGTGGTTGAGCACCAGCTTCCCATATACAAAGTCCCGGGTTCAATCCCCAGGGTGCCGCTCTCCCCTCATCTCAAAAAAAAAAGTGACTAACAGATGAGGAAGTAGCATCTATGTTGTTTTTAATCCTTTCGAGAGTTTTGGATGTGTAATGAAGGAAAAATTGTGGTAGTAGTAGACAGCTGTGGGCTTAAGGCAGACTTGGTTTTCCTTTGTGCATGCATATGTGTGTATATTTTGTGTCACATAAAATTACCTATATGTGATTGGTTTTTAATAACAAAAATGTCACTCTCACTTGGTTCAACTCAATAAAAAGATTGTAGGTACCAGCACATATACGTTTGTATGATGGAAAATACCAGTAAAGAGGAAGATACTGGTGATGATGGGGGAGAAGTGTTACCAAAGAGGTGAGGCTCTTAAAAAAGGATTGCAGAAGCCCTTGGCAGAATTCCTTCTTTCACTCTTATAGTAGGGGAGGAGGAGATGATTAAATATAAGGGCAGATTAGTAAGTTTGGTAGTAGCAAAGTGAGGGAGTTTCTATCTGGTGGATTTAGAGATGTGTGCACTGATGAGAGGGACAAGGTCTATTAGCAGAGACTCCCAGGCACTTGCAACAATTTTGGTTTATCTATATATGTATAAATTGTTTTGTAAGTATTGAGTACATAAAAGATTAGATTACTATTTACTTCTAAGTCATTTGAAACTTTTTAAAAAAATTTTATTTAGGAACTTCATTACGAGCTGATTCTAAAGGATCCAATGAAAACCTCTTGAAGATAACAGAATATGGAGAGTACATTAATCATACTGCTACCAGAGAAACAACATGCCTTTCTTTTCTGATAAGCCTTCTTTTAAAGAATTCCTGCCCTGTACTTCTCACAGGTATTAATAATAGCTTGAAGAATTTTAGAGCTAGGAGGAGATTTAGATTATCTAGTCAGACTGCCACATTTTTAAACTTCTTAAAATACATTTTTTCTTTATTTTTAAAGAAGCATTAGGTTATATAAATGTTACATCAAAAATGTAGGGGATTCCCATATACGCTTCCACCTCCCCCAACCGCGCTTACCCCATTAACAACATATTTCATTAGTGTGATACATTTGTTAAAATTGATGAAAAAATTAATTAAAAATTAATAATAAAAAAATTGATGAAGACATACTGAAGCATTGCTACTAATCATGGTCTATACATTACGGTTTACACATTGCACTGCACAATTTTATAGGTTTTGACAATATGTATAATGGCCTGTATCCATCATTGCAATATCATACAGAAAAATTCCAATGTCCCAAAATTGCACCATGGTAAACCTATTCTTCCCTCTCCCTCCCCTCAGAACTTTTTATGACCAGTGTCTTTATATCAATGTTACAAGTTCTTCCACCACTAGAATAATAATAAGACTAGTTTAGTCCATAATTTCATTCCCCTTATGTTTGTTCATTTTTCAGTCTTGAGGATTCAGGGATGGCGACACCCACTCTGCTTCTGATTGAGAGGGGGCTTAGATTCCATGGGGCAGATGGATGGAACTGTCTTGCTTGCAGTGGTAGATACTCTCTGCTTTTGGGGGATGGGCATTGTCCATCATCATCCTTTTGTTAGTTGTCCTGGGTGAGTTTGATGAACTGGAAAATAGGTGTTGGTTGCAACTCTGCTGATATTCAAAGCTCAGCTGGCATATGATCAACCAGAAGATTTAAGTGTCTGGGACATATATTTAATGGGTACAGTGCTAAATATGGGTTCAAATAAAAGGGGCAGAAGAACCATGTGTAGGATAATATGAATGAGTCTAACTCTGATACATGGGGGAGATAGGTTATCATATACTCCAAAGTAAGGCCCACGAATGGGGTGCTGATTTACTGGGGTTGTCTGCCCTGCCTATATTGTCTATATGTCTCTAGAGCCCTCAAAAGCACCCCTGCTTGAGGGACTGTTTACAGTGGCAGTCAGTGAGATCTTCCTGAGACATGCATAAGTGTAACCTCTGGAATGACCTTCTTACTCACTTTGAAATCTCTTAGTCATTAAAAACTCATTTATATTTAATATTTACCCCTTTTGTCAATGTCTTTTCCCAAAAGCATTGCTAGTTTTGGTACGCGGTAATAATCCCTTGGTGCCAGGGAGGCTTATTCTTGGGAGTCATGTCCTATGCCAGTGGGGAAGGTAGGGAGTTTATATGCTGAGTCTGGCTGAAAGAGAGGCCAAATGTGAGCAACAAGGAGGCTTTCAGGAGATAACTCTTAGTCAACATATATTACTAGGCTAAGTTTCAGTTTCACAAGAACAAGGTTCATAAGTACATGCATCAATACCAAGGCCCTGGCATATCTGTCTGTTCTCCTTCACTGGGCACTGCCCATGTACTCTAGATATTCTTGCCACTTTATTAAACAATGTAGCATGACCCCCCCAGTATGGGAATTCAATGTAAATTAATTAATTAAAAAAAATTTTTGCATTATGCCTTTCATCACTGTACTATCTGTAATCTTTTATGTATATTGACAATTTCTTCTGTATGTCCTCCTATTGTCTTATTTTTTTTTCACTTTATTTTCAAAGGAGCTTTAGGTTACAGAAAAGTCACATAGAAAATATAGAGGATTCCCATATACCTCACCCCCAACCCCTCTCATATTTTCCCCTGTTCATAAATTCTTACGTGAGTGCAGTGCATTTGTTACAATCAATGATTAAATATTGAAACATTGCTACCAACCATTGTTAATGGTTTACATTATGGTTTACATTTATTTTATTTTATTTTTTTAGGATACATCAATTTACATAAATGTTACACAGAAATTTTAGGAGTACCCATATGCCCCACCTCCCACACCTCCCACAACCTCCCACATATACATCCTTCATCAGTGTGACACATCACCTGTAATAGATGTACACATTTTGGGGCTTTGCCACCATGCATGGACCACAGTTCAGACTGTAGACCACCCTCTCTCCCACACAGTTCTGCATGATACATGATGATATAAAATGGCCTATATCCTCCATTGCAACATCACCCAAGACAATTCCCAAGTCCCAAAAAAGCCCCTGTATTACAACTGCCCTTTCCTCTCCCTGCCCCCAAAGTGTCCAGTGGCCCCTGGCTCCACATGATTTTGTAATTTCTTCCATTGCATGAATCACAACAAGTCTATAACAGGACACCAACAAGTCCACTCTAGTCCATACCTCTTCCCCCAATCCCAAGGAGTCTAGAATGGTGATGTCCCCTCCGTCACCAAGTGGCGATTGAAGAGATTATCCTGCCTGCAGCTGCAGGCTCTCTCCATTCCCCAGGATAGCCGTCGTCCATCATCAAGTCCAAACTAGGTGTCCTGGGTGAGTCCATTGAGGTGTAGCGTAGGAGTTGCAGGTCGACAGAGTCTCTGGACCCAGTTGGCACATGGACAGCCCATAGTCTCCGGTCTATGGAAGTACACCTAAAACTCTGGCATCAAATATAGATTTGAATAGAAGAGACAGATGGACCATGTGCAGTGAAGACATATTTTGGCCAGACTCTGTCACCCTCAGGAGCAAGG
>PVKH010041038.1:0-10995 GCA_004027955.1 Chaetophractus vellerosus
ATGTAATAAAATAAATAAATCTTAAAAAAATAAAAAATAAAAAAAAATAAAGATCAATTTGAACACAATACAAAGGAAGCACTTCCAGAATGGCAGCGTAAGGACCTCTGAAAATATGTTCCTGTGTGAAAGCAAATCAATACTGACAAATATTGTCAAAATCAACACTATTCTGGAAATTAACCAAAGGCTTGCAACATTCCAAGGAGTATATATTCAAGAAAAACAGCTGAGTTTCATGGCATTTTAACTTGCCCTATTCCCATCCACCTCTCCCTAGCTCCACAGTAGCCTCAAAAACCAGCAGCTTTGACACCATGGTAACTATGAAAACCAGCAGCTTAGCAGCCACTGCAAGTGACAGAATGGGTTTGGGGGTTCACTAAGAAAAGAACCAATCCCCAAAGAACTGTCACCATTTGACATGCAAAACCCATTCCTAGGGCTTGCCTTTATTTTACCTGATTCAGAGCTCACTCAAGGAGGAAACCCTTTACTCCAGAGCATTTGTTGAAAACAATCAGCCCCAACTGTTCCACAACACAGCATCTTAAGGTGGTGATAGCAGCTGGGGCAAATAAGAGGTTGACCAAAAAACTTAAAAAGAATTTCTGGGGAATGAGATGTCCACAGGGACTTTGGAAAGCTCTGGCATATTCCTGGGTATCTAGAAGAACACAGGCATGAGCAGGGCTGTGCATATGCACAGGGAAGATCCCAGAAGGCCCTAATCGCCTACCTCCAAATCTTGAGATTCTGCACACACAAGTAGCAAAGGCCAAGGCAGAGCTGTAAACTGCCAGAGTGCTGAAGGCATGCCCCAACACAAAGGTCGGCAGTCCCTCAGCAAAGGTTGAGAGAGTTACTGGTGCAAGGCTTATAAAGAAATCTTTCTGTCCAGTCATTAGCTGACAACTAAACTAATGTAGTAGTTGCTAAAAATGACCAAAAATACAAACTTTACAGAATTAGTTCAGGAAAGTCCCTAAACAAACAGTGACAGCAACAAACCTTGGTCGGTGGGGGATCTGATGTCAATGGTTGGCACATTATATTATTTAAACTGTCCAGTTTTCTACAAAAAAAATATGATACACACAAACATGAAAGTATATAGTCCTTACAAAGGAAAATAAAAATCCCTCAATCAAAATTGTCTCTGAGAAAGCCCAGATATTAGACTTAATAGACAAAACATTTAAATCAGTTATTTTAAGTATGTTCAAAGAATTAAAAGAAATGGTGTTTAGAGAATTAAAGAAAATTATGAATGATGTCATACTAAATAGAGAATATCAATATAAGAGAAAGGCATATAAAAAAGAATCAAATAGAAATTCTAGAGTTGAACAATACAATGAAAAGAAAAATTCACTACATGAGATCAAGAGCAAATTCAAGCTGGTAGAAGAAAGGATCAGCAAACTTGAAGCTATGTCTGTTGAGATTACTCAATTTGAGGAACAGAAAGAATGAATAAAAATGAGCAAAGCCTCAGACACCCGTGAGACACCACCAAGCCTACTACTATTGGCATAATAGGAGTCCCAGAAGAAGAGAGGAGGAAGGGGCAGAAAGAATATCTGAAGGAATAATGGCAAAACAATTTCTCAAATTTGATGAAAAACATTAATCTACACATCCAAGAAGCTCAACAATCTCCAAGTTGGATAAACTCAAAGAGTGCATACTTAGAAACACTGCAGTCAAACTTTCTAAAGACAGAAAGAGAGAGAATCTTGAAAGCAGCAAGAGAAAAACAACTCATAACTACAAAAATTCCTCAATAAGATTAACAACTGACTTCCCATCAGAAACTGTGGGGGCCAGAAGATAAAGAGGTGACATATTCAAAGTGCTGAAAAAGGAAGTCTATCTCAAGAATTCTGTATCAAGCAAAACTATCCTTCAAAAATGAAAAAGAAATTAATACGTTCCCAGATAAACAAAAACTGAGAGAATCTGTTGCAAAAAGAAATACTAAATGGCGTCTTCCAGGCTGACTTGAAAGAATACCAGACAATAATAGGAAATCACATGAAGAAACAAATAGAACTGGTAAGGGTAACTGCATGGACAAACAAAAGAAGTAATGCATTTTTGCTTATAACTCTTTTCTTCTCCTTTCTGGTTTAAAAGACAATGACATAAAGGAATAATTATAAAGCTGTACTGATAGGCTTATAATGTACAAAATGTAATTGGCATGATAATAACAGCCCAAATGAATGTAAAGAGAATGGAGCTATATTAGAGCACAGTTTTTGTATCCTAATGAAATTAAGTTGGTATAAATCAAAACTGGATTATTGTAAGGTAAGACATTAATTGTAATCCCTAGGGCAACCACTAAGAAAATAATTTTATAATATGTAGTAAAAGAAACTACAAGCAAATTAAAATGGTACACTAGAAACATCTATTTAATGCAAAAGAGGGCATTAACAAAGGAATAGAGGAACAAAAAGGACATTAAAAATATAGAAAACAAATGGCAGGTGTAAACCCTACCTTATCAGTAATTACATTAAATGTAAACTGCTTAAACTTTCCAATCAAAAAGCAGAGATTGGAAGCATCGATTTTTTAAAATTTTATTATATATCCCCCCCTTTCTGCTTGTTCTTGGTGTGTTCACTTTTGCGTTCTTCTGTGTCTGCTTGTCTCCCCGCCGTTGCAGCGACCCACCGAGTCAGCTCACCGTGCGGCAGCCTTGCCTATTCGCAGGCGGCCTTTCCCTGTTCGTGGGCAGCTTGCCCTGCCCGCAGTGGCTTTTGCCTTGCCATGGCGGCTTGCCTTCTCAAGGCAGTCTGCTCGCTCAAGGAGGCCCCGGGAACCGAACCCAGGGCCTCCCATGTGGTAAACCAGTGCCCTACCAATTGAGCTACAGCCGGCCCCGTGGAAGCATAGATTTTAAAAATGGCCCAACTATATGCTGTCTACAGAAGACACACTTTAGATTCAGACACAAATTGGTTTAAAGAGAAAGAATAGAAAAGATATACCAACAAATAGTAACAAAAGACAGCTATTCATTTATGTAAACTAAGTATCTTTTTAAAAATAATAATAATAAAAAATAAAAATTATACCAAAAAAAAAAGACAACTATTGTGGCCATACCAATTTCAGACAAAACAGACTTTAAAACAAAAATTGTCGCTAGAGAAAAAGAAGTACATTTTCTAATGATAAAAGAGTCCATCTATGAGCAAGATATATCAATGATAAATAAATAGGCACCTAACAAAAAGCCCCAAAATATACAAAGCAAAACCTGACAGAATTAGAAGGAAAAATAGACAATCCAAAAATAATAGTTTGAGACTTCAACACCCCACTTTCAATAAGGAATATAACAGCTGGGTAGAAAATAAGTAAGGAAATAGAAAAGGTGCACAGCACTAACAACCAAGTAGAACAAAGAGATCTACCTAACACTCCACCCACTCCACCCACAGAACACACATTTTTCTCAAGTGCACAGGGAACATCCCCCAGGATATATGATATGTTAGGACATTATACAAACCTCAAAAAAATTATAAGGGTTTGAAATCATGCAAAATAGGTTCACTGGCCACAATGGAATGAAATTAGAAATCAATAACAGAAGGGAATTTGAGAAATTGACAAATATATGGAAATTAAACAACATACTACTAAATAACCAGTGTGCTAAAGAAGAAACCACAGACAAATTAAGTAATATTCTGAGATGAATAAAATAAAAAACGCACACCAAAATTTATAGGGTGTAGCTAAAGCAATTCTTAGAGGTAAATCTATACCTGTAAATGCCTACATAAAAAAGAAGAAAGATCTCAAATCAATAACCTAAACTTCCACCTTAAGAAGCTAGAAAAAGAAGAGCAAACACAACGCAAGAGAGGAGGGAAATAAAGATTAGAGTAGAAATAAGTGAAATACAGAATAGAAAAGCAATAGAGAAAGTCAATGAAATCAAGAGTTGGTTCTTTGAAAAGATCAACAAAATAAACAAGAAAACAGGGAGAAGACAAATTACTAAAATCAAGAGTGAAAGAGGGGACATTACTATCAACCTTCCAGAATAAACAGGATTATAAGGGAATACTATGAACAACTGTATGTCAAAAATATTAGACAACCTAGATGAAATAAAGAAATTTCCAGAAAGACAAAAATCTATGGAAACTGACTCAAGAAGAAATAGAAAATCTGAGCTGACTTGTAACAAGTAGACAGGTTAAATTAGTAATCCAAAAACTTTCCACAAACAGAAGCCCAGCATTAGATGTCTTCACTGGTGAATTCGATCAACATTTCAAGAAGAATTAATACCAATCCTCAGAAACTCTTCCGAAACGGAAGAGGAGCAAACACTTCTCTACTCATCTACTCATTCCACTAAGCCCTAATACCAAAGCAAGACCAAGACATCATAAGAAAAAAACTACACACCCATAACCATTATGAATAAGACACAAAAATCCTCAACAAACTACCAGCAAATCACGTTCAGCAACATGCAAAAAGGATTATACACCATGACCAAGTGGGATATAGCCCACGAGTGTGAGGTTGGTTCAACATATGACAATCAATACAATACACCATAATAACAGAATAAAGGACAAAAACCACACAATCATCTGAATAGATGCAAAAAAGCATTTAACAAAATAAACACCTTTTCATAATAAAAACACTCAACAAACTAGGAATAGAAGGGAACTTCCTCGACCTGATAAAATGCATCTATGAAAAACCCACAGCTAACATCATCCTTAATGTTGAAAGACTGAAAGTTTTTCACTAAGATCAGGAACAAAACATGGATGTCCACTCTCACTACTTCTACTCAACACGTACTTGAGGTTCCAACCAGGGCAAAAAAAGTCAAGAAAGAAATTTCAAAAGATCCAGGTTGGATGCTTGCAGATGACCAGATCTCGTATATAGAAAATTCTAATACACACACATATAAAACTATTGGAACTAATAAAGAGTCCAACAAGGTTGTCAGATGCAAGATCAATATATAAAATTCAATATTTGTACATACACTAGCAAAGAAAATTCAAAGGAAAAAGAAAATAATTCCATTTACAATAGCATCAAAAAGAATGAAATACTTAGGAATAAATTTACCAAGTGCAAAACGTGTACACTGAAAAACACAAAATGTTGCTGAAGGAAATCAAAGAAGACCTAAATAAATGGAAAGACATCCCATGCTCAGGGTGGCAATACTCCCCAAACTGGTCCACGATTCAACACAATATCTATCAAGATCCCAGCTGGAGTCTTTGTAGAAATTGGCAAGCTGATGCTAAAATTCATGTGGAAACTCAAGGGACCCAGCCAAAATAATCTTGAAAAAGAACAAGATATCAAATTTCCTACAAAAGCACAGTAATCAAGAGAATATGTTCCTGGCATTAAGGACTGACATACAGATGACTTGGATAGAATTGAGAGTCCAGACATAAACCCTTACGTGGCTGGTCAATTTATTGTTGTCAAGTCATGTCAATGTGGAAAGAGCAGTCCTTCAACAGAGGGTGCTGGGACAACTGCACAGCCACGTGCAAAAGAATGAAGTTGGGCCCCCGCCCCACATTACATACAAACGTTAACACAAAATAGATCAAGCGTAAGGTAAGAGCCACAACTCTAAACCTCTTACAAGAAAAAAGTTTTCCAAAAGGTTTTGCAGGGGCCTTCTGGCTATGGGCAACCCATTTGAAGGGGGGGGGGGGGCGGGGAATGACCTAAAGGAACGTTCTTTGCAGCAAAAACTGAAACAAGTATATAAAAATGTTTAATACCAAAAGCTCCTGGTTTTTTAATATTTCTTAGTAAAACCAAGTGTTTGAAAGCTAAATAAATATTTTGGAAGTTAAAAGACACTAAAATAAAAATCAGGTTTCCACCTCTATTCTTCACTCCTTCATTCCACAATCCTTTTTTTTAATTAGAGAAGCTGTAGGTTCCACAATCCTTTTACTCAGCCCCAATACGTGCCTCTTCTGTGGGCTCACGTGGGGCACAGACACAGTTTGGAATCTGCATGGAGGTGGCGCCGAGTCCTATGGACTCACGTAGAAGCAGCAGTTTCTTTCGTCTTTCCCCATTCAGGAGTAAGGGAGGAGCTCGGGCAAGGCTGATAAGGCAGGATGATAACAGAAATGGGTGTCAAGGGTGAGAAGCAGTTCCCGGGCAGAGGGGGCAGGGAGGGGCACCCCAAATAGAAGGCGCACCGCGGGGAAAAGCCCAAGTACTTGGCAGCTGCCTAGAGGCCAGGAAAGACGGGGGGGTGGGTGGGGAGAACCAGCCTGGAAGGGACAGTGGGGGTCACACCAGGAGAGGCCCCGACAGCCAGTGGGAGGGTGTGGGCTTCACCCAGGAAACACAGAGTATTTTAAGGGGGCAGGTGGCACGGCGGGATCAACGAACAGAAAAGCGTCTATTTGAACACTAATATGACAAACGTTCATTTGGAAAGTGACTATTTTGAGAGGTTGAGACGTTACCAAAGAAAGCCCCGCTTTGTCAGCTAAATGCTCCCATTTTAGTGTCGTGGCTGTCAAACCAGCCCAGAATTAGCTCCAAACGGCCTTCCACGAGCTCTCAGAGCTTCACTTGCATCATGCGCACTGGAAAAGGTGTGAAATTCTTCTTCTCTTAAGAGAAATCCAAGAAACAAACCTATTACACGCACACACACAAAAAAAACTGCTATTCTTTAAAGCACATTTCAAAGAACTAAATCCTGGCTTTTAAATACCTGGTAAATAAGGAAGGCATCCTTGGATGGTATTAATAATAGAAATTTAAGCTGCCGTCAATTGAGCATCTAGTTCAGGCCAGGCACCTTAAATACATTCACAAAACAACCACAACCACACCAAGAGCTGCATTTGCCATGTGTTTATCCCAGGCCAGGCCCTGAGCTGAGCCCAAACCTCCCACCGCTTCACCCAACTCTCCCAGTATCAGCCACCTTTTGCAGATGAGGAAACCGAGGCTCAGAAGGGAGCAAAACGCCCGGTGGCTGGGAAGAGGGGAGCCAGAACCCAAACCCCCGGGGCCTCGTGGACGTGTGCACTAAAGCAGGCCCCCCACTGCAGTGCCTTTTCCAGCCTTCACAACAACCTCCAGGAAGGTGTAGCACTCCCACTTGACGGCACAAGAGGGGCAGACTTTCTCAAGGCTGCACAGCAGCTCGTGCCCAGACGGGGCTGGGGAGGGCGTCTGTGGCCACGTCCCTTCCACTGGCCCCTCTCTCATTTCAGGAATTGAACCTGGCCCAGGTCTTGTGGCCACATCACAGCTCCCTCGGAAACCCAGCCCAATCCTGCGAGTAGTAGAGATTCCCCGGGACCCCAGGGAGGGGACAAGGCCCCACTGCAGGGACCACCGAGTGGGTGGGAGGTTGGCTGTTTCCTGGAGCTGTTTCCAGACGTGTCCCAGTGCAGACACCTCACTTCCAACAAGACCTTCTCCAGAAGCCCGAGGTTTAAACCTGAGCTTGTCTGTTTTAACAGCGGTCCATGTCAGCACTTTTTCCCATTTCCACTAGGCCATAAGCACAGTCCCAAAAGTTACTTGAAAGAGTTTCAATATTTTATAAATACTTCAATATTTTTCCTTTCATTTGGTCATCACCCCTTCCTGAAAAAGCAGGGCTGTTTCTAGGAAGCATGTTTGAGTCCCAGTCACTGCTGTTTGAATCAAACCGGCCCCAGCTCCCTCTCCGGGAGTCAGATGACGAGAGACTGGGGTGCCGGGGACGGGGCCACAGGCCGGTGAGGCCCACGGCCACGGCCTGCACGTCTGTGAGGGACCTCGGATGCCCACACACCACGGGCCGTGGGTAACGGGACAAGCACCTTCCTTCATTTAACCGCTACGGAGCGGTTACTAGAGGCTGGCGCTGTCCATGGTGCTGGACTGCAGCACACCAGTTCCTCATCCTTCGTGGGGAGACCCAGCAATAAAGGAATGAGAAAATGCATGCCAGGTCGCAGAGAGTAACAGATATGGGGAAAACAAAGCCAGGTAAGAGGGACGGGGGTATCGGGGTGAGGGAGCTGATCCATCCAGGGCCGTCAGGGAGACCTCCAGGAAACCACATGCCCGCACTGGGTCTTGGTTTCCTCGTCTCTAAAGTGCAAATAACACCCCCCAGGACACAGGCTGTTTCTTGTGAGGGAGAAGTGAGAGAACAATGTGAAAGTGCCTGTAGACTGTAAAGTGCTGTCCAGAGGAAGTCATTATTGTTTATTTCCCCATGCAACTTAGATATGAGGATTTGTAGACAAAAGTGTTTTTTGCATATTTCAAATGCAGGACTTTGAAAGTTCTTGGATTACATCAGCAACTTAAACCTGAATTTCTTTAATTGTCTCTGAAGACATAAAGATTACTCCTGGCCAGAAGTATCCAAACAGTTTTGGAAAGGGATTTGCGAATAGAAAAGGCTAGGATTTTCTGGATACACAACAGGAGATCCCACATTTAAAAAAAAAAGCCACCTTAGGTATGTTAAAATATATATATTTTTTAAGACCATGGGTTAGAAACCTGACTCCACTTTTATTTGCTGTGTGGTCTTGGGCAAGCTCTTCACCTCTCTGAGTCTCGGTTTCTTTGCCAGTAAAATGGAGACAGTAATAGTGGCATGTCTGGTTGTGCTGTCCAATATGATAGGCCTTAACTCCTGCAGCTATTTTAATTCAAATTATTTGCAATTCAATAAAATACAAAATTCCATTTTGCAGCCACAAGAGCCACATTTCAAGTGCTCAAGAGCCACGTGTGGCTCGTGGCCACCATACCGGACAGCGCAGGTACGGAGACGTCCCATCATCTCAGAAAGTTCTTTGGGAAAGCACTGATCTAGGGCTTTACTACTGAAATTGTGGTCCCCAAAAGACTCTGCAAAAGAACAAAAGGGGCATTGCCTGGAGCTTGTTAGAAATGCAGACCCTTGGACCCTCTCCACACCTGCTGTATTAGTTTCCAGGACTGCCATGACAAATACCACAAACAGTCGCTTAAAAGAGCAGATGTTTACTCTCTCACAGCTCTGGAGGCCAGAAGTCCAAAATCAAGGTGTCGGCCGGGCCGTGCTCCCTCTGAGGCTCTGGGGAAAAAGCCTTCCCTGCCTCTTCCTGGTTTCTGGAAGTTCTGGCAAGCCTGGCATTCCCGGGCTGGTGGCCATTTCCCTCCAGTCTCTGCCTTCGTCTGTATGTGGCCCTGTTCTCTGACTCTCCATGCCCTCCCCTCTTCTTACAGGGCCACAGTCATTGGGTTTAGGGCCAACCCTAATGCAGTATGATCACATCGTGATCCTTGGCTAGTTACACCTGCAAAGACCCTCTTTCCAAATAAGGATCTGCTGAGGGTCCAGGTGGACATGAATTCAGGGGAGAGCCTATTCACCCCAGCACATCTGCCGAATTGGAATCTGCATTTTATCTAGAGTCCCCCCTTTCCCCCAAGTGATTCTCGGGCACCCTGAAGCCTGAGAAGTGTTGGTCAGGAGGCTCGAATGAGACCCGGCAGGGGCACGGGAAAGTGGCAGCTCTGTAGCAGTGACGAAGCAGGCGCCTGCCAGTTTCCACTCCCCTCTGGAGCTCACATTTCCTCAAACCAAACCAGCCTCGGAGCTTCTGACAAGGTGTATGCGGAGTCCAGGTGCAGGAGGCAGGCGGGGGATGGGGTGTGGACAAGGTAACCACGGAATTTTCCAGAGACTTCAGAAACGTATGTGCACACAGGAACAATTTTAATTCTGTGCCAACAAGGCCTTTTCTGGCTTGTTGACTATTCCTGTTCTGGAATAAAATCCAGCATGAAAATGACATTTTAAAAAAACGACAGGTTTATTTCATAACCAAACACAATCTCTCCATGTTTGTAGAGAAAAAAACACACCAGCAAGAAAAATCTTCCTTCTCCCAACTCCTGAATAGCCAAATAGAATTTCTCTACCAACCAACAACTTCCCCAGTGGCTCCAGCCACAGACTCGAGTGAGAGCTGAGTGTGGGTGCTCTGGGAAAGCCTCGGGGCACATGCCGTTTGTAAAACGTCATCTCTCCTGGGCACAACCACCAGGCGGGGAGGAAGAAGGTCTTGCCGTCCTCCACTGTGCAGGTGAGGAACCAGTGACCAGGGCAGGGAGGCAGGTGAGCTAGAAGCTGAGCCTAGACTTGACCCTAACTTGGCCACAGACTTCCATTCCACCATCTTCACGGTCCCCTTTCATCCCCTGGTGTTTCTTGTTTGTCTTCTCTTGAGTGGGAGTCTTGGTTGTTTTGCCCCCTGCTATCTCCCCAGAACCTGGCACAGGTTCTAGAACATGGTATTTATGCAGTAACAGCTTATTGAATGAATCAATGATTGCAACCCAAGGGCAAGTAGGATCTCCTGCCTCAGGCCCTCGATTAGCCTTCCCCTTCGAGCCGAAAGGCCTGCCCCTCCATCTGTCCAAACATGGTCCCAATGCCAAGGCCCACCCCAAGTGCCACCCCTGCTTGAAGCCACCTGATCCTCTACTGGACCTCCCCTCACTCGCCCAGGCACACGGCTCCAGCCTCCAGCCTCCTTGATGATCAAGCGTTCCAACAACGACCACCGTGGGGCAGGCTTAAAAATGAGGCAGAAGTGAAACACCACTCAGAAAAGATGGTGGCCAGAGGGTAGGTATGCCCCAGGGTCCTTCGGAGGAGATGGAGATGTTGATTAATTTTAGACTGCCTTAAGTCAGATATGCACATACACGTATGAGTAACCACTTAACAAATCAAAAAAGAATGTAGAATTTCCAAACCAGCAGAGGGGAAAAAAAGAAACTTCAGGGCCCGGCTAGATAGCTCAGTGGATAAAGAGCTCGCTGGGAAACCATATGGGAGGCCCTGGGTTCGGTTCCCGGGGACCTCTCTTAGCGGGCAGACCGCCTTGAGAATGGCAAGCCGCCATGGGCGGGCCGGAGCCGCCGTGG
>PVKH010041039.1:0-10992 GCA_004027955.1 Chaetophractus vellerosus
ACAGCATCATAAAATTATTACTAATAACTATAGCCCATATCTTACATTTGGAGTATTTCTTCAACCCACCCTATTACTAAAACCCTTTATTAGTGTTATATATTTGTTATGCTTCATGAGAGAACATTCTATTTGTTCTGTTAACCACAGTCCCACAGGATTCACTGTGTTAAGCAGTCCCATGCTTTGTAAAATCCATTCAAAGTATACACTCAGTGGTTCTCATTTCATCAGAGATGTGCTTTCATCACCTCAATCAATTTTTGAATGTTTTAATTACTCCAAAAGTAAAAATCCTGTAAGTCCTCATATCCTCTTATTGTTGACACTTAAAATTAATATCAAATGTTCTTTGCCATTGCTGCAAAATATTACAGTATTACTGTTAACTATCATCCATAAGTTAGATTATTTGTAATGATGTTCCCATTTATCACCATATTAATACTAATGGATTATATATTTGTGATTAAAAGGGTAAATTTTAGTTTGTACATATGTTACAAGAAAAATATTTTAAATATTTTAAAAACTAACAGAAATTTTTCATAGTAAAAACTTCACTGGATATCTCAACCGTTCTTTTACTATATGAGGATTATTTTGCTTAAATGGAATATTCCAATAATCTGCAATCATATCACATTTTTGCCTGTAAATATCCTAACGATCATCTATCTGCCTCAAACAATATGTTATTCATAGTGCTTACACTAGTACAATTTCAAGGTAATATATATCATTATATTTTCAATTCTTGCAGTTAGATTATCTACCATACACAGATCTTCAAATATCATTTTAAAATGTTTTTTCTTTATTTTTAAAAAACTTTAGATTACTTAAAAGTTACATTGAAAATATAGGGGATTCCCATATACCCCACCCCTTAGCCCTTCCACAATTTCCCCTGGTAACAACATCTTTGATTATTGTGGTACATTGTTACAATAGATGAAAATATACTGAAGGAATGCTACTAAGTAAGGTCTATTTACATTATGTTTTACTCTTTGTACCACACAATTTTATAGGTTTTGACAAGATGAAAATGGCTGTATCCATCATTACAAGTCAAGCAGGACAATTCCAATGAGCCCACAATATCCCATGTAATACCTATACTTACCTCTCCCTTCCCTCAGAATCTCTGGTGGCTGCTTCCTTTATATCAATGATACAAGTTCTTCCATTGCTAGAATAATAATAACTTTAATTAAGTCCATAGCTGCATTCCTCCCTTATGTTTGTTCATTCCTCAATGTTGAGAATTTGGGGATGGTGATGACCACTCGGTTTCTGACAGAAGGTACTTAGATCCCATGGGGAAGATGGGTGGAACTGTCTTTTTGCAACTATAGATAACTCTGTTTTGGGGGATGGGAATTGTCCATCATCATCCTTTTGTTATTAATAATTGTCCTGGGCAAGTACAATGAAATTGAGAGTAGGTGTTCCAACTCTGCTGAGATTCAGGGCTCAGCCATCATATGTATACATTGGATATTAAAGTCTCCAGGACATATATTTAATGAGTATAGTGATAATTACAGGTTCAAATAAAAGGGGCAGAAGAATCATTTGCAGGGAAATTGTAAATGAGTCTAACATGGTTACATTGGGAAGCATATATTCCAAAGTAAGGCCCACGGATGGGGCGCCAAATTTCTGAGATTATCTGCCCTATGTATCATGTGTAGATGTCTCTAGAGGTGTCAGGAGATCTGCTGTTTGAGGTACTGTTTACTGTGGCAGTCAATGATATTCTGCTGAGACATGCATAAAGCATAGCCTCTGGAATGACCTCCAGACTCACTTTTAAATCTCTTAGCCATAAAAAATGAATTGTGTTTAATATTTTCTCTGTTTGATCAAGGCCTTTTTCCAAATGCATCACTAGTTGACTCCTGGTAATAAGCCCTCAGTGCCAAGGAGGCTTATCTTGGGAGTCATTTCCAAAGCTAGGGAGAAGTTAGTGCATTTATATTCTAAGTTTGGCTTAGAGAGAGATGACATAGATCAAGAAAGAGTCTTTCAGAAGGTGACTATTAGGCAATATATAATACTAGGCTGTTTCAATTTCACAAGGAAATGTTCAAAAGTACAACCATCATTATCAAGGGCATGGAGTAATTCTGTCCTCACTTGCTAGGCACTGCCCTTGCACTCTGGGGATTCTTGCTGCTTTATTAGAGAATGTAACAGAGCTTCCCAGTATGGGAATTCAATATTCTTTTGGTTATCATTTGGGTCTCCACCCATTGAGAGAACACCCCAAGACCACGTGAAGATATGGAGGCATGTCCAGGTTCACCCCTCTCATACATCCCCCTATCACCACACACCCACTAGTGATCTTCCCTGCCACAGTTGTGACCCTTCTGCAATCCAAACCCCCCAAAACAAAGCAAAAAAATAAGCAAAGTAAGTAAATAACATGATAAAAAATAAAAAAAATACATAATCAAAAATAAAATGAAAAAAAATTTAAGTAAAATAAAAAAATTTTTGAATGTGTCTTTCATCACTGTAAGATCTATTGTCTTTTATATATAGTGACAATTTCCTCCATAGTTTCCCCAGTGACATTTTTTTCTCTTTATCTTCAAAGAAGCTTTAGGTTACAGAAGAGTCACATAGAAAATATAGGGGATTCCCATATATCCAACACTGTCCTCCCAAGCTCCCCTATTAATAATATTGTAAATAAGTACAGTACATTTGTTACAATTGATGTGCAAATATTGAAGCAAAGCTACTAACAATTGGCAATGATTTATATTAAGGTTCACATTTTTCACTGTACTGTTTAATAGGTTTTGACAAAATCTTAAATAGCCTGTATCCATCTTTGCCAGATCATGCAGAACAATTCCAATGCCCTAAAATTGTCCTATGTTCCTTCTTCCCTTCCTCTTTTCTCCAAACCTATGGTAACCACTAAGTTTCAATATTTGAAGAATAAGTTTCATCATTCCATCCAATAATATTGAGGTCTTGACTTATTTGTCTTTTCTCTTTTATTAGGTCATGTTCTCAGGAGATTCTTGCCCATCTGAAAGCATAGCTGGAATCCCCAGGATGAGAGTTTAATATTTTCTTGTTTATTGTGTAGCTCTCCTCACACTGTGATAGCACACTATGACAAGATGAACACTTTTCCACAGAAGCATGCCACAAGTGTGCCCAATCATGCATATTCCTCCACTCCCAACTCCCTGCACCAGTTACTCTCCCTTGCTGTATTTTCCAGAAGAACATTCCCACCATTGTAGTTTTAACCAGAAACCTACAAATCCCAGATTCCACCTGCTCCTTCCTCCAGCCCTACCCCCAATTCCATGGATAGTCTAATCCAACCGCCCATCCTACTCATTCTCATATTCCAACACCATGGAACCCAATCACATCACTGCAACATCAACTCCATCCACTGCCCAATCATACTCTTCCACCTTATCATACTTGTTACCAAAAAATTGTGTGTTTCTTTCATTTTATGAAAAAAACATGCTTATTACTCTAATTCAACTCTTGAATTCATTCCAATTTCTAATAAAAACATATCATATGGTATATATTTCTATGAAATCATAATTCTATTCAATAACATAATAGTAACATTGCATTCTGGTTAGAATTATTACCCTAAAACTTTATTTGCTTTTTTAATAGAAATATATCTAATTTAATAAATACATAACTTAAAGTCAACAATTTCAACGTGGTTTCCATGAAGCATTTTACATCATATAGAAAATAAAATATTTTCAATTTAACTATAATTGTCCAAAACATAATTTGTGTTAAATTCACTTGAAATTATGTGGTTTGGTTTCAGAAATAAATGCAGACAACAAGACTACAGAATAAAAGGCACAACTACAAACCCCTTATACAGGAATACTCATATAAGACAGAGGTAATGTAAAGTAGTACAGTGAAAATAATATGTATTTTTCAATGAATAGTGCTTGGATAACTGTACAAACACATTGGAAAAAAAGAAATTGCATTTATAACAATGGAGAAGCATCTACTCATGTTTCAAATAGATAAGAAATTATGGCAAAAAATCATCCATTTCTTGGAGCCTTACTTGTCCATTCCTTTGACATTTATATTGTTTAAGTCAACTATCAATGGAGTACTGCAGGACTAATCTCTTATATATTTTTAAAACTTCCATTGTTGCTTTTTTTTTTTGACGGGCCTGCTGATCTTTAATGGGGGGTGCAAGCCGGGCCGGGGACTTCCATGGGTGTGGCTCTCAGGACGGAGGGCTCAGCTTCCAGCTCTGCCACTGGATGGCTTTCACCAGGGCATCGTTGCCCTCGGCACAAATTTGGATCTCCACCTGGGCAACCTCATCCCCCCCCTGCAGCATCTCTGACTGTACCTTCTCCAAGCTCTCCTTTGCCACCCCTAGGTCCGTATGTACAGCGTCACAGCCTCGGGCCAGTAACTGCACTGGAGAGTCTGCATTCACCGAGAGAGAGCCAATCCCTATGAAGACCTGGGAGGTGGTGCCGTCCTCTGCATGGACAACAAGCAGCCCTGACCACAGGGCCTGCTGTGTGGGCACGTGGGAGGCGAGGAGGCCCAAGGCCCCGTCTGCGTGGGCAGGTCCACCTGCCGGACGTGGGCGCCATTGAAGACCACCTGTGTGGGCGAGGCCAAGGTGAACATTTGTCCCTCACAGGTGGCTGGGGCCAGGGCCGCAGCCTCCTAGGCACGAGCCTGACGCAGGAAGTGGCCCAGGCCGGGCGGTGGAGCAGCGGGGCGGGCAGCATAGTGGCGATGGACCCCATTAGTTTTATTTCAATAAGAATTAAAACATACCTCACAAATCACATTTTGTCACAATTAGTGGAAGCAGAGGAATTAACTATTTTCTGGATCAAGGACACATAAAAAGAACGGAAGAATGACTTAGAAAAGATTATTCATTTTAAAAATTTCAGAAGGCTCACTTGAATTGATCTTCATACAAATTAGAAGACAACTTATGAAAAACAATGAATGGGAAAGGAACACTTAGGTGGTAAAATTTATGGAAGCAGAAGGAAACAAAAAATTCAGGTATATGGAGCCTATGGGAGAGGGGAAGAACATATCAAATTGATAACTGATACATTGATTACAATTTCACATAGAGAAATATCAACTATTTTTGTTTCATCCTGTTATAACACAAAAACACCCAACAGGCAGAAATGTGAGGGTTAAAATATCTGAGAGTGATTCTTTATTGAAATAGAAACTGAAAAATTTTCAGCGGAAAATATGTGCAACTTCTGTGGATTGAAGCCTGAGCAGGTTGGGTCCTGCAAAGTGCCATTGAGAAGCCACCCACAAATAATGACATGCTTGCCAGCTACACACACACACACACACACACACACACAGCATTTAAAACAACAACAAAAAAAGGCTCACCACACAAATAGTTCCTGGGTACAGATAATATAATTAAATTTCAATTAGTTTATTCATGATTTTGATGAGACATCTCAGGATTACACAGCATTAGAAGAAATCAAGATTTTGAATAATAACAGAAACATTTTAAATAACTCTAAATGTAATGAGAAAATTGTTTTAAAAGGGTTATTTTATAACTTCTAGTTAATAGACTCAAAGAGATAAAGGATGGTTGTGAATTTGTATTTTCCCTTGATACATATAAATCTAATACTAAAAAGAGCTAAGAGAAATTATATAAGATGTATATATTTTCAAGCCTCAAAATCACTGAGAATGTTTTAAGTGATTTGAAGAATATTTTCATAATATAGAAATAAAATTAAAATTAAAATATGCAGGAATATATGTTTTCCTACTGCTGAGGTAGAAATAAAGTTGGTGATTAAAAATTTTTAAAAGCTTTTAAAAATTCACCAGGAAATAATATAAGTTTAAAATTAGATTTCAGTGCTATAACCTAATATTTTCCTTATTCTGCAGTTGTGTCTCAGTTATATTTGCTTTATTACTCTGTCAAGATACTGTATGAAAGTGAATTTGACAAAAGCAATTTAAACATGTTTCTCTAAGCCCAAACTCTCAATAGTCTCTTCAAGTTTGGCAGTATCCAGTACATTGGAATCCTTTCAAAAGCATAACTAAGCAGTGATCCAAAAGATTATTGACAAAAGACATAGTCTTCTCCATATGATGTCATTCTTATATTTTCACAAAATAATCCCAACCATTTTTCAAAATGTTTTTAAAATGTGGGAATTATTTTTAAGAAGTTTACATGAATTATTCACTTATAGAACTGAATATATATGACTGAGGAGCAGAGCTATTAGTACCTCATGTGTGCATAATGCAAAATATACAAACAGCAAAACAGTAGACATTTATAAGAAGAAATTCAAACTTAAAAGCACATGTCAAGTATAAATGAACCTTTTCTTAGATTTTTATTTTAAGAATTTTTGTAATCCAGGATCCTTGCAATGGAACTCAAAACATCCATTGAACATTCTGCCTAAAGCAGTGCCAAGCTCCCTGTACTACTGATTATAGATGGCAGTGTTTATGAATGGAGACACCATGAAGTAGCACATGGCTGTGAGGAGATTTTAAAGAGATGCATTATTTGCAATCAGAACACAAACAGCAATCAAAACAGACATTCAAAACAAAATGAAAATTGCCAGCTTAGTGTTATTTCTGGTTAAAACTTTGGTAGGTGCTTCTACAGAATACATCCAAAGTGCCATTGAACATATATTAATATATTACATAAACATAAAGGCAGAACATATTAACTCCAAAACTGTAACTGGAATTCAAAGATCTATGAGGGATAAACTACATATAAAGAATGGCATTAGAGAGTGTAGCTGTGGATTGGTTACAATGACAATAACAGAAGATTTCCCATCATTGCCCACAGATAAAGCACTAAGAGTAGACCTTTCAAAACTTGGACCCACTGTGTACTTGAGATATCCATGTGGAGGATTTTGTGAAGATGGTGAGATTTTCTAGGTCTTATAATATACTGGAGTCAAATGAAATGAAATAAGTGCTGCTAAGAACCACTGAGAGACAATGCACATTACTAACATAAAATGTGACTGTTTTATCAGTATATGGCTTCAAAGTAGAATTTCTATAGAAGAAATACACAAAAGTGAATATTCTGATGTTAATTAATGCAAATATTTCTTTATTCATTTTCTTTCCTAACTCTGAGGATATATATTAATTTCAATAATCATAGGACCAGAGAATCTAAGCACATGAATGAATTTTAAATCAAATACAGACACACTGATCTTTCAGTTATTGAATCATACTTAAACAATTTCTCTAAATATTTTTTCAAATATTGCCTGGACATACCCAGTGATTTTTTTCTTATTTTCTTCAGTTTCTAATAGCTGTCACAGGCATGCTCTTTAAAAAGAAAGAGAAAGAGAAGAAAAAGTAATGGGATATCATCCATGGGGATATAATCTGTGGTGAGTTGATAGAGCGTGCCTGGGTGTTATGGGAAAGGGACAGGTGGTGATATGGTTGGGTTTTGTGGTGCAAGGTTACTGGCTGGGAGGACTGGGAGGGACAGGTTGGAGAGCTCAGGATGCTTGGGAGGATGGAGGGGGGTCTGGATGAATGCCTGGGATGTGGGGCTGAGGGGTGGAGACTAAAGTGGTGGGAGTGCTCTTGTCACAGAGTGGAGGGGAGGTGCCAAAACTTGGGGGAGAGTGTTGGGGTGCAATCAGGGGGTTTATTTACCGGGAGCCTCGGGGACGTGTAAGAATGTTCTTTCTGTAGTGGTATAGTGAGTCGGCGGGTGGAGAACCTGCTTGGTTGGGGCGGGGGGAGAAATAGGATCCCCATTTTTATAGGTCTGTTTCACTCAGAAATAGACAGGGGGGCTGCACGGGAGCAGGGATGTTTCCAGGTGGAGGATGAACCAGTGAGCCAGGTCAGTATCTGGCATGAATCTGTGAATCCTGTCATCTAGAGAGTCAAGCCAAGGGGGCATTGGGTCCCTGATGTGGTGGGGAGGGATGGGGTAGATGGAACAAAAGGCTTGGTTGCCCACGGAAGTGTTTTCCACTGCCTTCCAATGGTGGACACGGGACAAGGTGAAAGTCATCAAAATTTATAAAAGTACACGAACTAAAATGTGGAACTTGATGTGGACCAAAGACAATGTTGGTGAAACACATTTCATTATTATTACTATTTTTTTCTTTTATTTTATTTTCACATAGTTTGAAGAGTCCAGTCCACTGGAAACATCTAGTTTTCTTTCTTTTTTTTTTAATTAATTTTTTTAAATTTTGTTTTATCTTATTTTATTTCTCCTATTTTTAGTCTTCTGACTTTTTATCTAACGTTTTTTATTCTTTAAGTTCTCCTATGTTTGGACTCTTGCGTTTAAATGATGTTTTAGGAATGGTCCACAGTGGGGGATGAAAATGTGAGCCAGGACACTCTATGTCAGAAATCTGTGAATCCTGTCATCAGGGGAGTTGAACCACAGGGTGTTGTAGGCCCAGGGGTGGTGGGGAGGGACACGGCAGATCTACTATAGCCCATTTGATGGCCTGTGGAAGTGTTTTCCATTGCCTTGCGTAGATGGATATGGGACAAAATGACAGGCATCAAAAACTACAAAAGTGTACGATCTAAAAGGGGGACCTTGATGTGGACCAATGACAATATTGAGGAATTATGTTTCGCTATCCATATGTCTGTTATGTTGGGGTTGCCATTCACATACAAAACGATTTTGGTATGGGGAGAAATGGAGGAGGGGGTTGGGTACATAAGAATGTTCTGTATTTTGTCTGTGGCTCTGCTGTGACCCAAAGCTTCTTTGAAAATTAAATGATAAAAGGCGGGCTGGCTGAGAGTGATAAGAGGAAAGTGTCATGGAATAGACTGGACACCAGAAATTACACCTACAAGGCACAATTTGGGAAATCAGGGAAAAATAAAAAAAAATATTTATACATATATATATCATTATAGACATTTTTTAAATTTTTATTTATTTATTTATTTTTACATTGTTTGAATAGCCCAAACACTCAATAAATCTTGTCTTCCTTTTTCTATTTTTCATTTACATTTTTAATTTTGTAAAATTATTTTGTATTAACAAGTTCACCTATAGTTTAACTCTTACATTTAAAAACTACTATTATTTCATTTTCATATTCATTAAAATTGGAGACTGTGATTGCTTCACAGCCTAAGAGGTTATGGATAACAGAAGGGTCACAATGTGGATGGGAGAGGAGCATTGGAGCGGGGGTGTCAAGGTTGGGGGTGCATGGGAGGAAGCCCACCTAAACATACATACAAGTCATACATAAATGTTCAAAGGCTCAGGGGCCATGGCCATGGAGTGAAGTATTTATCACTAAATGGGAGAACACTGAACTCCCATCTTGAAGATCTCTGTCATATTCTCCAGATAAGTAGCAACATCCCCCTGAGTACAGGGGCAGTGACTGGCAAAGGAAGATAATCCATTGATGGTCCCCTGTTATTGATGATTAACCTTATGAGTCATTGCTGTTGAAATTGAAATGGCCTGGTGTTAAGGGGTGCCTAAGAGTTGCCTCTGGAGAACCTCCTTGTTGCTCAATGTGACCTCTGTATAAGCCAAACTCAGAATATGAATACATTACCATCCTCCCAGCGTGGAACATGACTGCTGGGGATGAGTCTCCCTGGCAACCAGGGATTACTAACCAATGCTAACGGGCAGTAAAACTGGGAAGAGACTTCAAATAAAAGGGGGAAATGGTAAAGACAGATGAGTACATAGGGCTAAGAGACTTCAAATGAGTCCGGAGGGCAACCCAGAGGTAACACTTATGCAAATCCAAATAGGACCTCCTAGACTTCCAATATGGAAATCATCCCAAAAAGAGGGCCACCAGAGGATTTGAAGATATCCAGGTCCTATACCAGGGCAGATAATCCCAGTTTGGTGCCTTACTAGTCAGCCCTAACTGGGAATTCTTGCTCCTGAGAGTGATAGAAACTGACCAAAATATGTCTACACTGCACATGGTCCAAATGTCTCTTCTATTCAAACCTATATTGGATGCCAGAATTTTAGGTGTACTTCCATAGAACAGAGACTACATGCTGATCATAAGCCAACCGGGTCCAGAACTCTGTGGACTTGCAACTCCTATGCTACAACTGAATGGACTCAACCAGAACACCTAGTCAGCATTAGACTATGGAAGACAGCTGTGCAGGGGAATCCAGAGAGCCTGCAGCTGCAGGCAGGATAATCCCTTCCACTGTGGAGAGGCATTACCATTCCAGACTTCCCAAGATTGGGGGAAGAACAATGGACTAGAATGGACTTGTTGGAGTCCTGATATAGATTTATGATGTATGCAATGCAAGAAATTGAAAATTATGTCGAGCCAGGGTCATTGGATACTTTGGGAGCAGGGTGGGGGAAGAGCAATTGTAATTCAAGTTTTTTTGTTGTTGTTGTTTTGTTTTTTGGGGGGGGACCTGGGAATTGTCATGGATGATGCTGCAATGGAAGATGTAGGCCAGTTTGTATGATCATGTATCATTCAGGAACTGTAAAGAAGAGAGGGTTGTCTATGGCCCGAACTGTGATTTATGTCTGATGACAAAGCCCCAAAATGTGTGTAACTATCAGAGATGTTATGCCACACTTATGGATGTGCATGTGCAGGGTTGTGGGAGGGGTGGGGGGTGGCATATGTGTACTCCTGTAATCTCTGTGTAACATTTATGTAATAAATATATCCTAAAAATGTATATAGATATATAAAACATAAATAAAAATTTAATTTAAAAAATGTATTTGGAAAGGTAGAAGTCCTGAATTGCCAAAGACATATTGAAAAAGAAAAATGAAATTGGAGGTATCACACTACCTGACTTCAAATCATACTACAATGCTACATTGGTGAAAACTGCATGGTATTGGCACAAGGATAGACACATTGACCAGTG
>PVKH010041040.1:0-10990 GCA_004027955.1 Chaetophractus vellerosus
ATGTAATAAAATAAATAAATCTTTAAAAATATATAAATAAATAAATAACTGTAATTTAGTCTAAAGATATGAACTAGAAAACAGATAATCAAAAAGGAAATAAACATATGCAATTAATCAAAGAATTGCTTCACTGCAAGCCTCCACATCCAGCTTTTATAGATGCATTCTTTTCGATTTTGTAGGAAAAGATCATGGTCACACTATCTATAGAGGCTCAACCAGAAAACATCCAAACTACCCAATTTTCTTTTGAAATCTTAGAAAAATTTTATACCAGAACCTGACAAAAATTTCTAGCACAAAATGGACCACACTAACTTAGGAATGCAAATATAAAACTTCTAAATAGATATTAGCAAACCAAATGGAGTTGTTAAAGGGTTAATTCACCATAGCCAAGTAAAATTTGTACCAGAATGTAAGGACAGTTAAAAGGAAAAATTTCTTGTGGCCAAAAATTAATTGGTCAGTTGAAAACCTATATAATCACCTCAATAGGTGCCAAAAGTCAATCTGCTAAAATTAATAACTGTTACTGAATCAAAAACAAAACAATTCAAAACAATAACAAGAAAAGAATATATCTTAAGATGTATATCACACAATATTAGGAATAATGAAATATGCTTCTAACACAACAAAGATAATTACAAACAAAGAGCTACCAAAATATTTAAACAAGCAAACATAGATAGATTCCCAGTAAAACAATATCTTCACCATAATTATTGTTTTGCAAGTCTGGTCCAACACAGTAAGTTGTAAAATGGCAAACAAATAAGCAAATCATATAAATATAACATCCCCAAATTAATTGAAAAAATGTATTGTAATAAGAGAGTTTATTTTGAATAAGTTTGTTAGTTGACAAATACATAAAATCGATGGCTCTTCAACTTACCAGCAAGTACTTGATACAAAGTATTACTGAAAATAGATTCTGTTTATAGTAGCCTGAAAAGCATTGCATGTCTAGTAATCACTTCAATAAAATACATAAATAAAACTACAAGAGTTAACAGGAAAAGTGAAAAGAAGACTTAAATGGTAAGCTTCACATTGTGAAAATATAAATAATGCGATAGATATAAAAATCTCAATGGGCTTTTAAAATAGTATAAACCTATTCTAACACTTAGCTGGAAGAATTAACAAGTTAAAATTTTAAGAAAACTTTTAAAAAGCAAAGAAATTAGTAGGAGCCTGCCTGCTTGATATTAAAATTTATTGTAATGGGACATATAATAGGAAGGTGCTGACATGAGAATAAATACATCAATAGAAAAGCTTATATGGGAAAAAACAGATGCCTGTATATACAAACTTAATATTTGTTGAAGGTGACATCATCAATTGGGTGAGGAAGAGAGAGAAAATTAAAAAAGAGATGGAGGAAAATTGGATATTTGGGGAAACAGAATTTTGCAGATGCTTTCCTCATACTGTATGTCAAAACATATTCAAATGAATTAAAGGATTAAATGTAAAGTGAAGATGAGAGGAAAATTTGGAGAAAGAATGAGAAAAAGAGCCATTGATTTAATTATAAAATTGTAATACTTCTGGACATTAAATAACTCTATAATCATATATTTGCAACAGATATAATAAAGGTTAATAGCCTTTTCTTATAAAATACCTACAAAAATTGATTAGAAAAATCCATGAAGGATACAATAGACATTCAAGGAAAAACATGCAAATTGTTAACGAGTGTACTTAAATGTACATACAGTTAAGAAATATAAAGTTAGAAAAAAATAAATATACTTAAGTCTCAAATTAAGAAAGCTGTTTAAAGCTGCTTTAAAAATAGTAATGCCTGATCACAATTGTGTGGTGAAATAGCCATTCCTAAACTGTTTGTGGAAATATAAATTGGTATAATATTTCTGGACATAGCTTGGCAATATTTATTAAGAGCCTTAAAAATGATCACATATACTCTTTGACTCAGAGATTTCAGTTCTGGGAATTTATCCTGATGAAACAAGAAGGAATTTTGCAGAGGAGCAAAAATGGGGGAAAAGCACATTTCTGTAATAGAGAATAGTTATATAAATAGTATTACTGTATTAATTATAAATTTTTTCTCACACCTGCTTGGGAGAATTGAGCACATCTTTTCCCACTCTGCATTACATCAGTAGCTTGAAAGCAGCCGTGATGAGAGAATTTGCACTGTATAAACTGGAAAGTGCTAGGCATCAGGGATTTTTTTCCTTAGAAAATGAGTTGTTAAACATTTACCAGCATACTACTGATGACAATTGCCATAGGCCATGGAAATAATAGTCCAATTTTTATTTTACTAAGTATACAAAAGGCTAGAGAATTTGAATCACCCATTCAAGTCTGCACAGAGAATTAATGGCAGAATTAATACTATAATCTTGTTCTCCAGTTTGGCAGGCCAGGAGCTTTATAACTTTAACACTTTTCCTGGGAAATTTTCTGTTGCATGTTTTAAATGCCCAAACTTACCTGATTCTCTTTACCCACATATCAATTCCTAGGTGAAGCTTTTGGCAATATAATGCTTACCTGATCAATTCTGTCAATATGTACTGTTAAACAAAACATGGATTAATTACAATTGTCTGTGCAAACTAAAAAATCTTGCTCTAGATTTGTTCTAACACAAAGTATCCATATTACTTGATATGTCACTTACAGGTAACCAGGAAAATACCCTATGAGACAGCCCAGCATTTCACACTTGCAAGAACTCTAAATAGTCATTCACAATTTCACTTGCTGAATGCCTTTGTGACTGAGACGCATGAAGTCCTAATTTAGATTTCTTGGACTCCCCACAATTGTAGTTCACAAATACTGACACACTAAAATGGGGGCCTGCATCTCCACCCACTCATCCTCTCATCCATCCGTCCGTCCAACTAAAATTTGTTGAGGACCTAAATTATACCTGGGCCAGGACTTGTGGGATCCCTTCCGGAATGCCAGAACTCAGGCCCTTTACTCAGCAACTTTCCTCAAGTGATTTCTCATCGCTGGCGGCTTCATTGTCCAGGCAGCTGTAGTCCTTCCTGAGCACCCCTGCTTCTTAGTTGGAAAAGAGTCTCTCTTGTTTCATACCAACTGTGATCCCCTCCAATCTCTCTAGATGCTACCACTGAACCTAGAAAAGATAGGAAAGCAGATTTTACACTCAGAAATTTATTCCTTCCCTATCTTTCGGTTTTTCTCGCTCACAAACCTGGTCCACAGAGAAATTGAATTTCTGGGCCCCTCTTCACAGTTGCACAATTGGAGAGACTTGCCTTCTATCATGTTCCACTATTTTAAAAGCTTAAGTTTTACAACAAAATTACTTCCCTTAATTTCTAAAAAAATTAAGATACAGCTTCCCAAAGCTATCCCCTAATCCTGATTCAGTGGATCTGGGATGAGGCAAGGAATCTGCATTTTGCAAATCCAAGCATTCCTGGTGATTCTGAGGCAGCTGATCAGGGCTTGCACCTTTGCTTTCCAGGGACTCTACCAGGAATGGTTCAGAATGTGGATCAACAGAGAGCTCGTAAAAGCATAGAAGTCTCCAGTCACCATGACACCCCCCCCCTTATCAGGGGAGCCAAAAATTTATAACCCCTTTTGTCCTCACTTTATATCCAGCCTCTGTCTCAAAAGGATGAATTGCATCCAAAAAAAGGAAGTTTGATAGTTTTATCTGCAATGTGGAATTGGAGATGTGCGTGATTTTCCAACTCCTAATGAATTTAAATCAGAACAAGAAAGACAATGGCTTGGGAAAAAGAAGTTTTTGAAATGTTCAAAAATCATTTTTTTCACACTTTCAAAGTTAGTTTTGATGTTTATGTAATATATATTATTTATAGATGTCATATTCTATAATTCTAGTTCTTTAGATTTTAAAATAAAATTGAGTGAATATGAATCTTCATTTTCAATGAATATCTCTAAAAAGTAATAACGATTTGTTAATAGATTTTCAGTTCAACTTACAGACTGGGAAAAGTTGTTTTTCATCCTCATTAATATATACTTCCATTATACTTTGTTCAACTTAGTGAATGTCAGAATTATTTCTACTCTGACTATAATAAGAACTGGAAGTGTTTTAGCCCTTAGATGACATTAAGAATATTAGTTATATTAACATGTTAACTGATGACCTATTTGGTGGATATATGCACAAAAATAAATCATAAGAATAAACTGTGGATACTCATCAGCTATTCAAAAAGGGTCAAACATAGAAAAGTTAACTATTCTTTCTACTTACTTGAAAAATGAAAATACCTGTTAATGAAGAACCTGTAATTTCAAATATTAGAACATATGGACACACAAAAGGAAGTAAAATGGTATAGTATACTTCCCCTCTTATTTATTCAGCTTTTACCTATTGAACTTATATACATTTTTCAGTTTTGGTTTGGATATTACTTCCTTCTTCCCATTCCCTGCTTACTCCTCTCAGGACACTTCTATTCAGTTGTAACTGCCTTTTTGACCATAGGCTCTTCCTTGGACTAGAACAACTCCTTGCTTACTCCTGCAACCTTGTGCCTCCTATAGGCCCTGGCAATAGTTGTTATTCAATTTAAAAATGTTTGGGTGGCAATTAACCAAGGTTTTGAGCATTTCTGATAGACAGTAAGCTTCTTGAGGATAGGGACTATCTGTCTATGCTTCATTCTTAGTACCTAGCTTCTCATAAGGAAAACTCCATTGATATTCTAGAATGAATACAGAAATGTAAATAAGTCCAATTATGGCACCCCCAGGGGGTGCTAAAGCTCCAAGTCTTGCTATGACTTCAACCAGAGTAAAATTGCTCTGTACCATTTCAGTTCAATTCAACAAACATTGGTTAAATGCTTAGGTTTCCTTAGAACTTAAGACAATGCCTTAGAAAGATAACCAAGACTCAAGTCTTGCTCGTGAGGCATTTCAAAGCTGGTATGGCAATTCTTGCAGCCTAACAAAAAACAAGTCTATCCACTAAAGGCAAAACACCTGACCTTTTAGACCAGGGTAATTTAAGGAATTCTGCAGCTGCCCAAGACATTTACTTCAAGGCAAAGCCAACTACCATGGCAGACTACCCTGGGCCATTTACAACCACCCTAGGAATGCCCCCTCCTTAGGATGTTCCATTCAAACGTGGACCAATTCCCCACCCAACAATCTCTAGGACTGATGAAAAAAATCAAGGTCTTCAGAAGCAACTTTTTCTTCCTCCCTAGAAACAGAGTCAGGACTGGCCAGACCTAATTAGCATAGAATCCCCTACCCACTTGGTCCATTAAGACAAATTATTTATCTTTTGATGGTTAATATGCCCAAAAATTTGGGCACCGATGGAGGTTCCAGATGGGGTAATGACCTCTTCCTGGCTATAGTTTTCAATTCCAAATAGCTGCAATACCAACAGAGGCCAGAGGACTGTTGGGTGAAGTTTTCCATAATGCAATTAGATTTTTGTTTTTCCTGGCAATGATAAAAGGCTTCCAGTTGTGCCTAATTAGAGATTATGACTCTTGAGTGATTAAGGTATAAGTTTATTTCTAACAAAACACATTTCACCTGTGCTCTAAACTAGTTGAAACTTACAATTTTTTTCTGGTCCAAAAATGTATTTTAGTTGCTTCAAACTTTATAACATAGTTTTTATTCTTTTAATATTAGACTGGGAATGAGAGGGACAGACTGATAATTCTTAATAGAAATTGCTTGGCTAACTCCCCAGGTCTCACTGAAAATTTATATCCTAATATTAACTTTTGGCTAATGTGTTTTCTATAAGCAAGATAGATGCTCTGTTTTAGTAAGGACCCCTACGGAAAGATAGAAATTGCTGTGGGACGGTCCCAGTTCTTATCCAACCCTTATATACTATATGCAAATTGAAATATATCTTGGAGAGATAAAGGATTAGGAAAGGAGAGGTTAGTGCACAATGTTTACCTTGTGTGAGAAACAGGATATTTTGTCCTTCTCATCATGCAAAGAACCAACACAGATGTTTTTAAATAATTGCTGGTTCAACAAAGAATGTATTCCTTTAATAGCATAAGCCATATTTTGTGTTATGCCGGCTCATCACATATTTAAAACTGACATACATTGGAACACTCCAAATTTATATCTTCATTTCTGCCATTCATTTAGTAGGTCAGATCATCATTATATTTCACCAGTATGGTGGATTTTAATTCATTTAACATTTTAATCTTTCATCAGTTTTTCATTTAAGAGGATTTCACAGCATATATGGGATTTGTATAAATTTGTGTGCCGTAAATTTATTCTCTTAACAGTTTTATTCTTTCATCAGAAATTCATTTAAATGGATTCCACTATATATCACTTCCACTTCCAGTGCAGCTTTAGGTCAGGCTATAATTGATGCAAAGGCAATGAGGTATTAAAAGAGATAGCAAATATCTGAAATTGGAAAGAGTTCAAGAAGCAGGCCATTGTAGGGACACTACACTCCTCAGATAAGGTGGAGGGGTAGAGAATAATATAGCATTTTGATCTGAAATCTTACATGCTTGATAATTTCAATTCCCAACAAAGACAGAAAGATCTGTTTTAACTATGCTTGTGTCTTTAAAACTGCTTCAGTGCCCTAAAACAGCCCCCATGTGGCCATGTGAATGTCCACGCTTGTCTTTACCATCCATTTGAATTAATGGCACAGTTTCTTTCATTGAACATTCTATCTCTTCCCTCCCCACTGCTGACATTCATTATATGACATCCAAGTGATAAACATTAATATAATAAATACAGTAGCTATGGAAATAACCCAGGAAAGAAGTGCATTCTAACATGTTTTCATACAAAAGTAGATGAAAATCACCAGTAGTGCATTATATTTGTTGATAGAAAAGTGCAGTATGAGAGACGCTTCTATCAAGGAGCAGATGGGCTGGTGACCTTGAGAAAGCCCTCTTTGCTCTCTAGGTCTCTTTGATGGTACCTACTGCAAGAGGCCTTTGATGCCTTAACTTGGTGAATAAATGAAAGGTGCTAAATACGTGACAGGTGAAAAAAATCAACCTTTGTTTGAATGAGCTAATGTCCTTTTGAGGAAGATAATCCGTCTTAGGATAAAAAGGAAAGGAAAGGAAGGAAAGGGGAAAGGAAACAAAAAAAAGAAGGAAGGAAGGAAGGCGGGTGAGGGAGAAAAGGGGAGGAAAAAAGAGAAAGAAGATGGAAGCAGGGAGAGATTTACTGTGTGATATAATCATTCTGGTATTTAGCATATTCCTTCCTGAGTGTGACAGCTCCTTACAGCTTTCCCTTTGTTTACTGGTACTGTGGGGTGCCTGTCACATAAAGGGTCTGATAAATATAGCTGAAACAAATTCTATCATACTGAATTCAAAGATGAACATTTAAAATGCTGGAAAAGATGATCCAAGCTCACTCCCCATCCCACCTTCCCACCAAAGGTAACAACAAAATCTGGTGTAAAAATCTTATCATTCCATTCATAGACCATGTTCCTTTACTACATCTGGTTAGGGAAAGAATGTGTCTAAGAGAGAAAAGGTTGCACTTGGATTAAACATCTAAGTTATTATTTGTAATGAGAATGATGATGGGTCATGGAAGATTGTAGAGGATCATAAGAGACTCATACCTTATTTTCACTCTAATATCATGCTGCGCTGTCTTGTGGCTCTGCTTATCAAATTACGGAGGCCCTAGTTCAAGGACATTTACAGGTTCAGATATATGGCAGTTTTTAGATAGAGGTTCATATGAGAGTTAGTGGCAGTTACTGGATTTCTTTGTAGATTCATGGTGGCTCTGATTTGTTCTATATTCTACAGAACATCTTAGAATTTATGAAAATATAGAATATCTTCTAGTATATTTCCCTCTACATGAAAAAGAAAAACACACATTTTTCTACAATGACCTATAAGAGAAAGAGAGAAGTCACAGGACAATAATCTCCTTTCTTGGAAATTTCCAGCACTTCTGTGGACTGACTGCTGTCAAGTATGGCCAACAGTTTTTCTTCTCCATTGGGTTGAGACTCCAAAGTTCCCCCAAAGGACATTGTATGTACCAGAAAGTTTATCACAGTAATGTGCAAATGTCATACTGGAAGCTAATTTTATTTGGACATTTCTTATCAACCTAGCTGTCAAACTACAACTAGGAAGGTAAATTTCACTGTATGGACAATTTTATAACCATTCAAATGATAATTGCCTGAATTCTTATGCAGGCATATTAATGAGGCTGACAGATTTTGAAATCCACAAGCCATACCATAGAACTGAGGATAAAAATCATCTTTCCACTTGTCCCTCCTCTATTGCTATTTTTGTAGCATATGAAAACTTTCTTTCAAATGCAAAATATGAAACTGGGCCCTCATTTATCTAATGGATCTTGCAGACTTGTTTCCTCTAGCTTTGGCTGCTCTGCCTACCACCAACCTCCTGCCAGCAACTTCAGATCAGCATGCTCATCTAGATAATTTTCTTGTTATTACTCTTTTTTTATATTAGTAAGAACTTGACTAAAGACTTGAGTAATCTGGTTCAGGAAGAGCTAAGAAGGTTTGCAAATTTACAAAGTAATCAGTTACACAAAGACTGAGCTGCACCATTTACTAGAGTGTCTGAGCACCATGAGTGTGTTAGAAAAAGTACAAAGAGTTCCCTCATTACTTCTGAAAAAATTCATGTTTGCATGATATATGTTTTTCCATCCTTTTATTTTCAACCTAATTATGTTGTTTGGAAGTGTTTGACATTTCTTGTAGACAGCATATAGTTGGGTGATATTTTCGTATCGACTCTGTCAATGTGTATCCTAATTGGTGTATTTAGACCATTTATTTTGAAGATAATTATTGATATGAAAGGGCTTAAGTCTGAAATTTTATTTTGTTTTCTATTTGTTTCTTCTCTTTACCATTCCTCTCTCTCCCTTTTCTTGCTTTCCTGTCAGTTTATGATTCCATTTTGATTTATTTGTAATGTTTTTGGGTATATAAGCTTTGCCTAGCTTTCTTAGTGGTTGCTCTAGATATTACAATGTACATTTGTAACTAATATCAATATTTACCACTTTAACTGTAGTGTAGAAACCTTACCTCCCTTTAGATTCCTTTACCTCCCCACCTTGAAAATATAATCATTGAATATTTTCTCTATAAATGTTTGAACCATATCACAGTATTATAATTTTTGCTACATTCATCAAATATGATTTTAAAAACACATGAGTAGACTGCCTTTTCAGTTTCTTGACAAACTCCTTTGAAGTGCAAAAGTTTTTAATTTTGAGGAGGTCCCATTTATCTATTTTATCTTTCATTGCTGTGCTTTGGGTGCAGTTTATGAAACCATTTCCTACTGCAGGATCTCGTAGATACTTCCCTACGTTATCTTCTAGGAGCTTTATGGTCTTGGCTCCTATATTTAGGTCTTTGATCCATCTTGAGTTAATTCTTGTATAGGGCATGAAACGGTGATCTTCTCTCATTCTTTTGGATATGGATACCCAGTTCTCCAAGCACCATTTGTTGAAGAGTTGCGTGGGCTTGGCGGTCTTGTTGAATATCAGTTTGCTACATAAGCAAGAATCTATATCAGAACTCTCAGTTTGGTTCCATTGGTCAGTATGTCTATCTGTGTGCTAATACCATGCAGTTTTGGCCACAGTAGCTTTGAAGTATGCTTTAAAGTCAGATATAATGAGTCCTCCAATTTGATTTTTCTTTTTCAATCTATTTTTGGCTATTCAGGGTCCTTTTCCCTTCCAGATAAATTTCATAATTAGCTTTTCCAATTCAGTAAAAAATGCTGTTGTAATTTATATTGGTATTGCATTAAATCTATAAATAAATTTGGGTAGGACAGATATCTTAATGATATTCAGTCTTCCAATCCATGAATATGGAATATTCTTCCGTTTATTTAGGTCTTCTTTAGTTTCCTTTAACAATTTTGTATAGTTTTCTGTGTCCAAGTCCTTTACATATTTATTTAAGTTTATTCCTAGGTATTTGATTCTTTTAGCTGCTTTTGTAAATGGAAATTTTTTCTTGATATCCTCCTCAGATTGCTCATTATTGGTGTACAGAAATGCTACAGATTTTTGCGTGATGATCTTATATCCTGCCACTTTACTGAACTCATTTATCAGCTCTAGAAGTTTTGCTATAGATTCTCAGGGCTTTCTATATATAGGATCATGTCATCTGCAAATAGTGAAAGTTTTACTACTTCCTTTCCAATTTAGATCCCTTTATATCTTTTTCTTGCCTAAGTTGCTTGAGGAAGTATTTCTAACACAATGTTAAATAAGGGCAGTGACAGTGGGCATCCTTGTCTTGTTCCGGATTTTACAGGGAAAGCCTTTAGCATTTCACCATTGAAAATGATGTTATCTGTGGGTTTTTCATATATCATGTTGAGGAAGTTTCCTTCTATTCCCATCTTTTGAAGTGTTGATTTATCAAGAATGGATGCTGTATTTTGTCAAATGCTTTTTTCTGCATCAATGGACATGATCATGTGATTTTTTTCTTTCAATCTGTTAATGTGGTGTATTATATTAATTGATTTTCTTATGTTGAACTATCCTTGCATACCAGGGATGAAACCCAAAGGTCATGGTGTATAACTCGTTTGATGTGTTGTTGAATACAATTAGCAAGTATTTTGTTGAAAATTTTAGCATCCAAGTTCATTAGAGAGACTGGTCTGTAGTTTTCTTTCCTTGTGGCATCTTTATGTGGCTTTGGTATTAGGGTGCCCATCTATCCAATAAAGGCCTAATATCCAAAAATATATAAAGAAAACCTACACCTTGAAAAGAAAAAGACAAATAACCCATTTAAAAAATGGGCAAGCGATTTGAATAGACACTTCTCCAAAGAAGAAATACAAATGGCTAAAAAGCACATGAAAAGTTGCTCAGCATCATTAGCTATTAGGGAAATGCAAATCAAAACTGCAAT
>PVKH010041041.1:0-10994 GCA_004027955.1 Chaetophractus vellerosus
TCTTGCATTTTCTAATATAAAGATAATACATACTTAGGAAAAAATCCACCCAAACAAACAAATATAAAGAAGAAAGTGCTACCCAGAGAAATTACATTAATATTTTGCTGGTCATCCTTCTAAATGATCTTATATGCAAACACTTATTAATATAATTTATATTTATAGTATAATATACATAGTTTTAACTCATTATATGGTAAAGATCATTATCAATAAGCATAGATACATATCCTTTTTAATGCCTGTATATTTCATTGCATAGGTGTACCATAATTTATTAAACCAGTCTCCAATAGAAGGACATTTATTTCTAGATTCTTGCAACACTGAACATTCTTTTTCTATGTGTATAAGAATGTGTGTGTGTGCGCGTGTGGGAAATTTCCATAGGCAATTTTATTTACTTTCCATAGGCAATTTTATTTACTTTTCTGCATTTCAAGATAGATTTTTTGTACAGATTGCTGTGCAAAAGACTATTAAAACATCAGTGATATCTCCTACTCTCACGCAATTAGACTTTCTTTCCTAGGAAGACAATATTTAGCATAGTAATTGAAAACAAATGAGAAAAAACTTCAATTTGTCTCTCCACTCTCCTCTAGCATGTATCTTCCCAGCATTGAAAGTGATGCTGTTTTTTTAATGCAAAAATTCCAATTCTTTATTTGGTCAATTCTAAAATATATATATTATTCAGGGACAAAATGGAGATTTCCAGACTCCATTTGTGTACAGCCCAACTGTTTGAACTATAGTTTTTATTGATATTTGGTACAAAAGTTAACAGAAGAACTTTACAAAACTGTAGTTTTCCTTAGGTGTTATACATATAGTACAAATCTTAGCTTATTCCAGTAGCTTTCACCATTTGCTTTATCTTATTGCCATTGCTGCAAAATCTTACAATATTACTGTTAACTATCATCCATAAGTTACATTAGTTGTAATTTTCCCATGTATCACCATATTATTAGTACTTTGTAAAAGAAGAGCATTCTTATATTTATACCATTAACCACAATCTTCATCCACCACCCAAATCACTGTTATACACACTCTAGATTATTCTCTAGTTTCCTTTCAATTGACATTTACATTCACAGACAACCCCTTTCAGCCACAATCACATTTACAAAGCAGCAGTGTTCATTATACTCACTACAATATGTTATTCTCAATTCTATTCATTTCCGCACTTTTACAATTAACCTTATTAATAATGTTGCCTACATTAAGCATCAGCTCCCATTCTCAACCTACAGCAGCAGACACTCTTGGTTAACTAACCCAACCGCCATTCCCAGCCCCTTCTCCCTTACCTGCCTCTACTCTAGAAGAAGCTAGAAAAGCTCAGTATTCCCTTTCTCAGCCTCCTTTGGAGTTAAGAGGTGACCATGTTACCAAGTAGTGGATAATGAGAAATGAAGGGAAGTCTACTGGGTACTTCTGGAAAACCTTTTGCTTTCTTGATAAAAGTAACAGGAGAGAGAGACAGAGGAGGGAAGGAGAGAAAAGGTGTGGAAGACACTGCAGCTGTCTGTCCCTCAGCCCCTGCCTTGCATGCAGTTTTGATGCCTAGACCTGTGTGATGACTGTGTACTATGTCAATTAATCTAAGCTGTATCTATTTTTCCCAGAACCCTTGCATGGTTTCAGGTGTGCATTGGGCACAAGAGAAATGTTGCATGAGATTTGGAAACCAGCAGTGAAGCAGCAGCCATAGTTTTTATATCCTGAAGGACAGTGCAGGCTGCCAGGCATTGGGGCAGCTCTCATATATTGTCACTGGTCTGCTGGCTCTCCTTAGTGGTGTGGGGCACCTCCCAGACTCACAGCAACTCCAGCTCCTGCCAGATCTCCTCCTTCAGCTTCTCTGTGGTGAAGGTTGCCAGCCTGTCCTCTAGGATACCCACATTATCAAGGTTGGAGATAGTGAGACACAGATGCAGATCCTGTCTGTCCTTGAGTATTCCAGTGCCCTCATGAATTCCAGCTTGTCCTCTCAGGTTCCAGTCTGTTCTAGCTCTCATCCGCCTCTAGCTTTCTTCTCTGACTGTCATTCTGGATGGCCTAGGTGGCTTCAGGCTCAACACCAGGACCAAACACAGCAGCCTTGCATACACTCCTCTATCAGCTTCTACAATTGTGTAAAGTCGAATGCAGCACTGTCCAATACAATTTTCTATTTTGTTTCTACTACCCAATATGGTAGCCACTAGTTAGCCACATGTGGCTGGCTACTGAGCACTTGAACTATACTTCATGCAACTGAGAACCTAAATTTTTGTTTGCTCAGTTTTTAATTGTGATAAAATATATATCACATAAAAATCATTTTAAACATTTAAGTGAACAATTCTTTGGCAACACTATGCAACTTTGATCACTATCTTTTTCCAGATTATTTTCAATACCCCAAACCAAAACACATACTCATTTAGCAATAACTCCCATTCCCCACACCTGCCACCCCTAGTAACCAGTATTTGGTTTTCTCTCTCTGTGAATTTGCATATTCTAGGTATTTCACATGAGAGATATCATAAAATGTTTGTCCCTTTGTGTCTGGTTTATTTCATTCAACATGATGTCTTCAGGGTTTATTCATGTTGTAGCCTGTAACAGCACTTCACTTCTTTTTACGGCTGAAAATATTCCATTGTATGAGTATACTACATTTTGTTTATCCATTTATCTGTTGATAGACATGGGTTGCTTCCATATTTTGGGTATTGTGAATAATGTTGCTATGAACCGTGTTGAAAAATATCTATCCAAGTTCCTGTTTTCAATTCTTTTGGGTATATACCTAAGAGTGGAATTGCCAGGTCTATTGGCAATTCTTTATTATTTTTTTTAAAAGAAGCTTTAGATTACATAAATGTTACATCAAAAATATAGGGGATTTCATTCTGTTGGGGGTGGGACTTGTGGCGGGTGTTAGGTAGATCCCTTAGTTCTCAATTAGTGTTTCATCTTGACTATTGGTGGGTGTTGGGCCCCCTACACTCAGCTGACCTGTCTGCCCTCTTCAGGAATTGTGGGAAGATGGTGTCAGACTAACAGGCAGAGCTCAATGCTCTCACAAAAAACAATGGAAAAAGAGCCAAAATGTGCCCAAGGTCTGCTTTGGGGGTCAGCAGACCAGGACAGTGCTATACAACTCCCAAGAGGGTAAGGGACAGAGAGACCAAAAGCTGAAACCGAGTTACCAAGCCCCTGTGGCAGTCTGGAAGGGCTCCCCTCCCCCACATCCAAGATATTAAGCTGGGGTAAAACTCCTGGCTCACTGCAGCTGAGTGAAAGGGGAAAACACATCTTCCTCCCTCTCAGCTGTTTCAAGCGAAAATGGAGGGGGAGTCGGGGGGCTTTTCTTCAGTGAATTTGGACAGCAGAGCCACCTTGAATCTCCGCTTTGGAGATTCAGCAAAGGAACACAGGAAAGCCCAGACTGAAGCACCTCCCTTGAAGGGCGCACTGACAAGTGCCATCTGCTGGCCGGCCTGGAAATTGCATGGACAAAAACTGTTCTCTGTTCTCTTTGTATCCTAGGCCCTGAAAGAAAATCTGCACCCCAGTAGTGAGTTACTGGCCTTATTTTGATAACTTAAGCAAGGCAATTTTAAAGACCTAGAATAAGTTGAACCAAATATCAAAGAAGAGCTGTAAAAATAATTCTCATGAGATAGAAATTGGCCATCAGAGTAAGTCCACCAACATATTCAGATGCCTAGGCATCAGAAAAAGTTTACAAGCCATGCTAGGAAACAGGAAGAGATGGCCCAGCCAAAAGAACTAACCAAATTTCCTGAAAAGATACAGGATTTAATACAAGCAGTGATTATCACACAACTCTCCTAAATCATTTCAAAGAATTTAAAGAAAATATGACTAAAGAAATAAAAGACATTAAGTATTAAGAATACGCTGGGTGAGCATAAAGAACAATTTGAAAACTTGCAAAGGAAATTAATAGATCTTATGGGAATGAAACACAGGATGGATGAGATTAAAAATACATTAGATACTTACCTGGCAGGGGAGATACCATGATCACGAAGGTGGTTTCCCAGGGTGAGGCTGATCCATTGCACTGGGGATCTGCTGACCTCTGCAATTTCCCCAAATGCGGGAAACTCGACTGCATAATTTGTGTTGGTGGGGGACTGTGTCCGCGCTTTCCCCCAGCAAAAAAAAAAAAAAAAAAAAAAAAAAAAAAAAAAAAAAAAAAAAAAAAAAAAAAAATATATATATATAAATATATAATATTAGAGGCACATAAAAGCAGATTTCAATTGCTCAAGGACAGAATTAGTGATTTGGAAGACAGAAAATATGAACTGAAAAGACAGGAGAACAGAAAGAGAAAAGAATGGAAAAAATGGAACAGCGTCTCAGGGAATTGAATGACAACGTGAAACACACAAACATTCACATTATTGATATCCCAGAAAGAGAAGAGAACAGAAAAGGGGAAGAAAGAATATTTGAGTAAATAATGACTAAAAACTTTCCAACCCTTATGAAAGACATAAATATCAATATGCAAGAAGGACAAGGCACCCCGAACAGAATAAATCCAAATAGACCTACCCTGGGACACTTACTATTCAGAATGACAAATACCAGAGCTAAAGAGAGGATTCTGAAAGCAGCAAGAGAAAAGCAAAGAGTCACATACAAAGGAAACTCGATAAGATTAAGTGCCGACATATCATCATAAACCATGGATGTTAGAAGAAAGTGGTATGATGTATTTAAGGTACTGAAAGAGAAAAACTCCCAGCCAAGAATTATGTATCTAGCAAAAATGTCCTTCAAAAATGAGGGTGAGTCCAAAATCTTCACAGACAAACAAAACCTTATAGAATATGTTACCAAAAGACCAGATTGCAAGTGATATGAAAGGAAGTGCTGCAGCCTGAAAGGACTAAATAAGGGTGAAAATTTGGAGAAGCGTTTAGCAATGATTATTCAGAAAGATAAACTAAAGGGTGAGAAGAGAGACAATAGAACAATATGACAACAGAGAGCCAAAGGACAAAATGGATGAAGTAAGTAATGCCTTTACAGTAATAATATTGAATGTTAATGGATGGATTGAACTCTGCAATCAAAAGACATAGACTGAGAGAATGGATAAAAAAATATGAACTGTCTGTATGTTGTCTACAAGAGACCCACCTCAGATGTAAGGACACAACCAGGTTAAAAGTGAAAGGTTGAAAAAAGTTATTCCATGCAAATGGCAACCAATAAAGAGCTGCAGTAGCAACTTGTCACAAGGCAAGTCTCAATAAGTTTAAAAAGATTGAAATTATACAAAACACTTTTTCTGATCATAACAGAATGAAACTGGAAATCAATAATGGATGGAAAAAGGGAAAATTTTTAAATATATGGAGATTAAACAATGCACTCTTAAATAATCAGTGGGTTGAAGAAATTGCAAAGAGAATTCAGCACATATCTTGAGACAAATGAAAATGTGAACACAACATATCAAACCCTATGGGACACTGCAAAGGCATTGCTGAGAAGGAAATTTATAGCTTACAGTGCTTACACTAAAAAAGAAGAAAGGGCTAAAATCAAAGATCTAACTGCACACCTGGAGGAACTAGAAAAAAGAACAACAAACTAATTCCAAATTAGGCTGAAGGAAAGAAATAGTAAAGATCAGAGCAGAAATAAATGAAATTGAGAACAACAACAACAACAACAACAACAAAACAATAGAGAGAATCAACAAAACCAAAAGTTGGTTCTTTGAGATCAACAAATTCCACAAACCCCTAACTAGACTGACAAAGAAAAAAAGTGAGAAGATACAAATAAATAAAATCAGAAATGAGAGGGGGGACATTATCACTTACCCAGCAGAAATAAGAGAGATTATAAGAGGATACTATGAACAACTGCATGCCAAAAAAACTAGACAATATAGATGAGATGGATAAATTCCTAGAAATACACAAACTACCTACACTGACCCTAGAAGAAACAGAAGACCTCAACAAGCCAATCACAAGTGAAGAGATTGAAATCGTCACCAAAAATCTCCCATAGATTAAAAGCCCAGGACCAGACGGCCTCACATCTGAATTTTACCAATCATTCAGAGATGATCTAATACAAATCTTACCCAAGCTCTTCCAAAAAATTGAACAGGAAAGAATGGTACCAAACTCATTCTATGAAGCCAACATCACCCTAATACCAAAACCAAATAAAGGTACTATAAAAAAAAAAGAAAATTACAGATCAATATCTCTAATGAATATAGATGTAAAACTCCTCAACAAAATACTTGCAAACAGAATCCAAAAGCACTTTAAAAGAATTAAACACTGGCGAGAGTGCACACCATGTTCGGTTCTCAGTGCCTCCTGAAAAAACAAATACAAACAACAAGCAAAACAAATGGGAAAAAAAAAAAAAAGCAATCAGGGAAGCCAATGTGGTTCGGTGGTTGACCGCAGGCTTCTCACATACAAGGTCCTAGGTTCAATCCCTGGCCCACAGTACCTTAAAAAAAAAAAAAAAAAAAAAAAGAATTATACACCACGATCAAGTGGGTTTTATCACAGGTATGCCAGGGTGGTTCAACACAAGAAAATCAATTAGTATAATAAACCACATTGATAAATTGAAGAAGGAAAAATCATATGATCCTCTTGATTGATGCAGAAAAGGCACTTGACAAAATACAGCACCCTTCTTAATAAAAACACTCCAAAAGATAGGAATAAAAGGAAACTTTCTTAATATGGTAAAATGCATACATGAAAAACCTACAGCTAGCATTGTATTCCATGGAGAAAGATTGAAATCTTTTTCGCTGCAATCAGGAACAAGACAAGGATGCCACTGTTGCCACTGTTATTCAATATTGTGCTAGAGGTTCTAGCTAAAGCAATTAGGCTAGATAAAGAAATAAAAGGAACCCAAATAAGAAAGGAAGAAGTAAAACTTACACTATTCGCTGATGATATGATCCTATATCTAGAATCTCCTGAAAAATCCAAAACAAAGCTGCTAGAACTAATAGATGAGTTCAGCAAAGTGGCAGGATACAAGATTAATAATCAATAGCATTTCTATACACTACTGATGTACAATCTGAGGAGGAAATCAGAAAAAAATTCATTTGTAATAGCAACTAAAACAATCAAATATTTAGAAATAAACTTAATCAAGGACATAAAGGACCTGTATTCAAAAACTACAAAACATTGCTAAAACAAACTGAAGAAGAATTAAATAAATGGAAAAACATTCTGTGTTCATGGACTGGAGACTAAATATCGTTAAGATGTCAATTATACCCAAACTGATTTACAGACTCAACACAATCCCAATAAAAATCCTAACAGCCTTTTTTTTTTTGCAGAAGTGGAAAAACCAATTATCAAATTTATTTGGAAGGGTAAGAGGCCCCAAATAGCCAAAAAGATCTTAAAAAGGAAGAACAAATTTGGAGGACTTTCACTTCTGGACTTTAAAGCATATTACTTAGCTACAGTGGTAAAAAGCAGCATGGTACTGGCATAAAGACAGACACATTGACCAATGGAACCAAATCGAGAACCCAGAGCTAGACCCTCATATCTATAGTCAAGTGATTTTTGACAAGGTTGTCAAGACTTCCCAGCTGGGCCAGAGTGGCAAGTTCAAGAAAAGGTGCTGGGAGAATTGATATCCATATCCAAGAGAAAGAAAGAAGACCCCATCTCGCACCTTATACAAAAATTATCTCAAAATGGATCAAGGACCTAAATATAAACACAACAATCATAACCTCCTAGAATAAAATGTAGGAAAACATCTTCTAGATCTTGTGGTAGGTGGTAGCTTCTTAAACTTACACCCAAAGCACGAGCAACAAAAGAAAGAATAGATAAATGGGACCTTCTCAAAATTAAACACGTTTGCACCTCCAAGGACTTTGTCAAAAGGGTAAAAAGGCAGCCAACTCAATGGCAGAAAACATTTGGCAACCACATATCCAATAAGGCCTTAATATCCATGATATAGAAAAAGATCACACAATTCAACAATAAAAAGAGAAACTACCTGATTAAAAAATGGGCAAAAGACTTGAAAAGACAATTGTCCAAAGAAGAAATACAAATGGTGAAGAAACACTTGAAAAAAGTTTTAATGTCACTAGAGATTAGGGAAATGCAAATCAAAACTACAATGAGATATTATTTCACAACTGTTAGACTGGCCACTAATAAAAAGTCAGAAAACTGTAAACGTTGGAGAGGATGTGGAGAGATTGGAATGCTTATTCACTGTTAGTGGGAATGTAGAATGGTATAGCCACTGTGGAGGGCTGTTTGGCAGCTCCTAAGGAAGTTGAATATAGACTTGTCAGGTGACCCAGCAATACCATTACTAGGTATGTACGCAGAAGAACTGAGAACAGAGACACGAACAGACATCTGCACAACCATGTTCACTGCGGTATTATTCATGATTGCCAAAAGTTGGAAACAACTCAGGTGTCCATCAATTGATGAATGGATAAGGAAATCGTGGTGTATACACACAATGGAATATTATGCAGTAGTAAGAAGAAATTAAGTCGTGAAGCATACGACAACATGGATGAATCTGGAGGACATTACGTTGAGTGAAGCAAGCCAGACACAAAAGGACAAATACTGTATGATTGCGCTATTATGAACTGAATATACTGTGTAAACTCATGGAGTTAATAATTAGAATATAGGTCCCCAGAAAATAGAATAAGGGTAGAGAATGGAAAGCTGAGACTTAATCTGTGCAGAATTGATAAAACTTTGGAAATGAATAGAAATAGTGAAAGCATATCATGGTGTTTGCAACTAGCAGTACTATTGTATGGGTATGACAATGATTGAAAGGGAAAGTCTAAGTTCATATACTAGAAGAAAAGCCAAAAACTGTAACATGGTACTGTTTATGATAGTAAAACCTCATGTAAAAATAAATATGGGCGATTTTGCATTTATAAGACTGCATATATAAATACAAATATATAGAAGGAAAAAGAATAGCAGCTATACAGTAGGGGAAGCATTGAGAGATTGAGAAGTGATGAGTTCTGTTTGTTTTTTGTTTATTATTATTATTATTGGAATAATGAAAGTGATTGAAGTGATGAATACACAAATATGTGATTATACTAAATATCATTGATTGTACACTTTGGATGGATTTATGCTTTATTAATATGTATTAATAACATTGATTTGTTAAGAAAAAATATATAGGGGATTCCCCTATACTTCATCCCTCAACCTTCCCACACTTTCCCCTATTAACAACATCTTACATTAGTGTGATACATTTGTTACAATTCATGAACACATAATGAAGTGTTGGTACTAACCATGGTCTATAGTTTACATTATGGTTTACACTTTGCACCGCATATTTTTATAGGTTTTGACAAACTGTATAATGGCCTGTATCTGTCATTGCAAGGTCTTGCAGAACAACTCCCGTGTCCCAAAAATTCCCCCACAATACACCTATTCTTCCCTCTCCCTTCCCTCAGAACCTCTGGTGACCATTGTCTTTATATCAATGTTACAAGTTCTTCCATTACTAGAATAATAATAAGTTTACTTTACTCCATAGTTGCATTCCCTGCCTATGTTTGTTCATTCCTCAATCTTGAGGATTTTGTGATGGTGATTCCCACTCCGCTTCCAATTCAGAGGGGTCATAGATCCCGTGGGGCAGAGGGGTGAAACTGTCTTCCTTGCAGTTGTAGATACTCTCTGTTTTTGGGGATGGGCCTTGTCCATCATTATCCTTTTGCTAGTTGTTCTGTGTGAGTCCGATGAATTGGAGGTTAGGTGTTGGCTGCAACTTCGCTGAGATTCAGGGCTCATTGGGCATATGAACAGCCAGAAGATTTAAGTCTCTGGGACACATAATTTAACAAGTATAGTGCTAATTATAGGTTCAAATAAAAGGGGCATAAAATCCATGTGTAGAAAAATTATAAATGAGTCCAACTCCAATACATTGGGGGGATAGATTATCATATATTCCAAGATAAGGCCCACTGACAAGGTGCTATTTGACAATTCTATGTTTAACCTTCTGAGGAACTGCCAAACATTTTTTGGCAGTGACTGCACCATTTTATATTCCCACCAACAATGTACAAGTTTTTCTATTTCTCCACATCCTCACCAACACTTGTTATTTTCAGTTTCTTTTAATAATAGGAATCCTAGTGGGTGTGTAGTAGTACCTTATTGCAGTTTTAATTTACATTTCTCTAATGGCTAATGGTACAGAGCATGTGTTCATATACTTACTGGCCATTTGACTATCTTCTTTGGAGAAATGTCTATTCAAATTATAGGCCCATTTTTAAATTGGGTTTTTTGTCTTTTTTGTTGTTGAGCTGTAGGAGTTCTTTATATATTGTGGATATTAAACTCTTATCAGAAGAATGTTAAAGTATTAGTTCTTAGATTTAGGTTGTTGATCCATTTTGAATTAATTTTTGTATATGGTGAAAGGTCTTTTGCATGTGGATTTCCAGTTGTCCCAGGACCGTGTGTTGAAGAGACTAATATTTCCCCATTGAATGGACTTGTCACCATTGTGAAAAATCATATGCCCATAAACGTGTGGATTTATCTCTGGACTGAATTTTTCATCATTGGCCCATATGTCTATCCTTATGCCAAAACCATCTTGTTTTAATTACTATAGTTTTGGGGCCGGCCTTATAGCCCAGTGGATAGGGTGCCAGTATACCACATGGGAGACCCCGGGTTCAGTTCCCGGGGACCTCTCCTAGTGGGCAGACGTACTTGAGAAGGGCAAGCCGCCATGGGTGGGCAGAGCCGCCGTGGGCAGGGCAAAAAGCTGCCACGGACAGGACAAAGCCGCCATGGGCAGGGCAGGTCACCCGCGAATGGGGCGCAGCCAGCCACCCACGAACTGAAGTGGAGCCAGCCGTGAATGGAAGC
>PVKH010041042.1:0-11000 GCA_004027955.1 Chaetophractus vellerosus
TGAAATTCCGTTTCCTCCCCTTTCTTCCTACTAAATGCTACCAGCCATCCAACACCTAAAATCTGCCAGCTCTCCCTCAAACATACCCTTTTGAGCTTGACGCTCTGCTTATAAGGCTCTTTTCTTTTACACTCTTGGTCTTTACCAGTGTATAGCATGGTAGATTGCATATATTGGGCCCACCCTATAAAATGTGTTGTCTTTCCATTAAACGTGATCATATAGAATTTTCACAATTATAGCCACATAATCAGGAACACAAGTTATCTGGGGTACTTCTTTTAATAAGTGAAACAAAAATATCTTTTCTTGGCCAATTGTCATATATTAATTATGCTGGGAAGAGAATCAAAGCTGCTTATACAAGAGCTGAAAAGACTCTGGGCTCAATCCCACTACTTCAATGTATACCTAATTCCATCTGACGCAGGACTTCCTGCCATAATGCTTTCAAGCTGAGATGCAGAATGTTTGCTGTGCCATCACTACAGTGCATTTGCCAAGCACACCCTTTAGAGCAGTGGTTTGGAGCCATTTGGGGAGTACAGGCCTCTTTGAGGCTGAATAGAGCTATGTAACCGTTCCCCATAAAAATACTCACACACGTGTGCCAACAATGCCACTGAGGGTCACAGGGGCCATGAAGGCCTTGAACCCCAAGATGAGAAGGCCACTGGGGATTCAGAACAGCACAGGACCTGCAAGTCAGATGTCGGGAAAGAAAGGAGTATTCCTGCCTTATGCAAACTCCTTCCCAGAACGGTTTTTACATACACAGCCAAATAGGTTTTTTGCTTTTAAAAAATTACCGATTATAAATGTTGAAAATAGAAACATCTTATAAGTATCTAACAGAGATGTAGGCCTCCTTATTCTTCCTAAAAGTATTCAATATCGCTTGGATTACTCTGGGGTTCCAAAGTAATTTGACCTCACTTCCCAGGGGTAGAGGCTTCCCGTTGGTCTTGCTACATCCAGTTCTGGGCTACAGAGGACAGGCGTTTCCCAGCCTTGCTGGGTTTCTTGTTGTTGTTGTCCGATTGCTTTTCTCATCAGAGTAAACCATCCCTTTGGCATTTCTAACCCTTCCAGCTTCCGCTGGCAACCAAATCCCTGTTTTCCTTTTGAGACCGAAGATCAAAGTTCCTTCTGTGCTTTCTGGCTCTTTTTTCCCTCTCCCTTTTCTCTGTCCTCCTGTTTCAAAAACCACATTGAGGAAAAGCACACATTAAACCTTGTCCTCACCATTCTTGCCCCATCAAAATCAAAGCCCGTTTGGTTTTCTTTGGCGACCATTCTTACAGCATCTTCTTTGAAGTGCTCTATAAACTGTTTATATCAAATGCACTGAAAATCTAATTAACAAATCCCTGAAAAGGAACCTCTGATAAAAATCAGTCATATCAATAACATGAAAGCAAACAGCCCATTTTTTAAAAATGGGCAAAAGATCTAAACAGAGACTTCACAAAAGAAGATATATATAGATGGCAAGTAAGCATATGAAAAGATGCTCGACATTATTAATCATTAAGAAAATTCAAAAATTAAAATCCCAGTGAGCTACTGCTACATACTATTCGGATGACACACACACACAAGGATAATACTAAGTGCTGGTGAGGATGCAGAGCAACTGGAACCCTCGTCTACTTCTGGTAAGACTACGGAGTGGTATTGTCATGACGGAAAACTCTCTGGCAGTTTCTTATAAAGTTACACATACACCAACCATACAACTCTCAGTCTACTGACCTTTTCAAACAGATGTAAATAGATGCACCAGGTGCAAATTTCTAACAGTACACTTATCACAATGCACTATAATTATCTGTGAAAAAAATATATGTCTCTTTTATATCTGTTTCTTTATACGTGTGCATATATGTGTGTGTATACATGTTCCAGGAAAGTATGAGTTCTTTAAAGGTAACTACCTCGTCTTATTTCTCTATCTCTGTGTCCAATGCAAAGCTTGGCACCATAGCAAGTGTTCAACGAGTGTTTGCTGAATTAACAGAACACTGAATGATATTTTACCATGTGCTCCACTCCAGAGTAGGGGCTCTGAAAACAGAAGATGGAAAAGACATGGTCTCTGTCTTCAGAGAACGGGCAGTCTAGCTAGAGCAGGGGTTCTTAACCAGGGGTTCTTTCAGGGGGTCCGTGAGCTTGAATTGAAAAAAAAAAAAACAACTTATTATCTTTGTTTTCTCTGACCTCTAACTGAAACGTGGTATTTCCTTCACTTATGAATGTATACAGTAGTATTCATTTCACCTGACTGGCAAAGGGGTCCGTGGAACAAAAAAAAGGCTAAGAACCGCTGAGCTAGAGAAATAGGTTTGACCCAGAGGGAATGGTGAGCAACTCCAGATCTGAATGAGTAACTAGTAAGCTGTGTGGTGTGGTGAAGAGCTCTTACTCACTCTCCGGAGTCAGAAAGGCCTGGGTTCAAGGTCTGCCGTGCACTTCCTAGCTCTGCCACTTGGGCAGGTTACTTGCCCTTTCTAAAGCGAGCTTTCCTGATCTGTAAAAAGAGGAGAGTTGTGAGGCATCCTCACAGGCTGCTGGTACGTGCCTGTACCGCTGTAAAACTGCCGCAATGCTTCCATAGTAGGTGGTAAATAGATGCTACCTGAGTCCTCCAAGTGTTGCTCCCCGGGGAAGGCTCCCCCAGACCTCCCTATGACTCAGGACTAAAGGAATAACACCTGAGACAGGATGAACCCTGCAGGACCTGCCCTGCACTGCAGCTGGCTCCTGGCTCCCTTCTGGTCGCTCAGCACCTGTGCTGTAAAACTGTTAAATAATCTGAACAGCGTCCCTGTTACAAGATAATGCACGAAAAATGCCTGTCATACTGGGAACAGTAACTCTCAATAAATGTTGGCTGTTGTGAAAGGTCAGGGCAGGCTCTCTGGAAAAGGCAGGACTTGACCTGTGCCCCACCACTGAGGAGGAGAAGATGGCAAAACGGAGCGTGGCAGTAACAGACATTGAGGGGACCGCCATCTCATGGCGAGAGGAGTGGAGAACACAGGTGAGCAGGTGGTATGTGGGCCCAGGTGTGAGGGCCTTGAAAGGAGCGTAGGTGGTAAATTACTCCTCTGTCTTCCCAGACCACCTGCCGTAAAGTCTCCCTCAATATATTATCCCTACTTATATCTGCACACCTCCCCCTGAACTGTGAGCGCCTTACCAGCAAGGAACTCTAATCCTCGCGTGTTGCTCTCTCCCATACCCACTGCTCCAAACACCTGGGCCCATACCTGCCCTCAGATGCCCTGTGAATTCTCTCACACCTGGCTCTCCCTCCTGCAGGCAAATCCTCACTGAGGACTGACCAATTATCGCCCCCTTAATCCGTATCTGAGATCTCAAAACCAAAGCATATCCTTCAGGTAACCTGTGTGCATCTTTTCTTCCATGCCAAGAGACAAAATTTCTCGTGGCCCCTGTCTTCTGCTCTACACGGCCTGCACCAGCCACTGCTGGGCTCCAAAACCTATTAAATCTCTCAGATGAGCTCTCCTTGATTCCCACCCGACGCCCCAGGATTCCACACCTTGTCTCCTCCCTCAGCTTGTTCTCAGTCCCAATTTCTAAATCAGACTTAAAACCAAGTCTCTGCCTTCTAAAACCTCAAACCTGGGCAACCATTATCAGCCTTCCCTTGGCCCTAGGAGCTGCCTTTCCAAGCCTGCTCTCACTCCAGGTTTGACTCGGATATAATAAACTGGTGGTTATCAAATTCCAACTCAGATTCCTGAAAAAGAAATAATATGGGGGGAAAAAAGAGATTCCATTCACTCCCTCAATTTAATTCAATTGCCTGTGATTATATTGTTACAGCCCCTCACAAACATAACGTGTAATTTCTCAATGATTTAGACAAGTTTGGGATTGGAAGTGGTCAGCCAAAAATATACTTGATTTCAATTTTGGTTAGAAAAGTTATTTTACTGTGTCCAGATATATCTGGCAATGGTCTGCAGGCCTCCAAGTTACAGGTGATCATTGCAAGGGATGAGTCTAAAACAGTGTATTAAACTTATAAATTTAGACGTGAGGGTACAAAGCATGCCCAAAATAGACATGATATCATACCACACAATGATACCAAATCTATACCAAATACACCAAAATAAATTCAGGGGTATTAATGGTTAAAAAGAAGAAGAAGAAGATAGATGGGCCTCTTTCTCCATCAACTCCCCCTGGTACAGCAATTGTGTTTATTCCTATCAGATGCCACTGGAGTAGAAGCAGCAGTTATATATTTACCCTTTATTCTTCCCAAAATTACTAGCCCTACCCTCCCAGGGTAATTCAATTTTCTTTCATCCAAATCTCAAAAAGAGTGAGATTACAACATATGAAGGCCAACTTAGCCTCTAAGTACATTAATCAGTACTCTAAAAGTTACATGTTTGTGAGAGCTAGAGACTGCCAAAATGAAACTATTGAGCAGAAATGAAGACTCGGGTGACAAGGTTTAACTGGGCTGGGACAAAAGCATCAGGCAGAAACGGGTGGGCTAGCCTGGAGCAGAGGTGTTCCGCCACATCCAAGGGGCCATCCCGGGGAAATGCTGCCCAGAGGATCCTGTGGGTCTAAGGCCTCCTGGGCTCACATGCCACATGGCTAGATGAGCCCCCCAAAAAGGAAATTGGCATAAGACTTCTTATTTCATAAATAATGAGGAAAAGCATCTCTCATTCTCTCCAAAGACCCAGAGTCTAATTATTCAACTGTCAGATAAGAGTTCCTTGCAGCACAGATGATGTTCTGGTCTATCCTCCAAATAGTAGTTTCTATTTTTCAGAACTAGAACTCTTTAAAATAAACTAGGATCTCTACTTCTGGCAAAATAGAGGATTAGATGTCCAAGGAAAATGCGCCAAAGCAAAACAACTAAAATTTCTGGACAAACTATAAATATATGGCTGAGCTGGCAGGAGAGGAAGAGAAACCCCCAGGGGCCAGAAAGCGACCCGAGAGCATGAATCCAGGGAAATGAGTTGGCACTGGAACAAGAGTCTGCCCTGGCGGGGCACCTGCCATACCTGGATGCCTAGATTTCATCTCGGGACCCAGGAGTCAGTGCCCGGTGCCTGCACAAGGTGAGAGGTCGGGTGGGAGAGCTCCACTCAAATCTGAGCAGCAACACTTTCAGTGGGTGACCCAGGAGAAAAACACCCCACACTCAGAGGACATGAGGCTACGTGCCTGTCTCCTCTGGGGCTTGGGATAAACATGAAAGATAGCAACAACAACAAAAGTTCCCACCTGAGAATCCCTAACTACAAGTTCACCTTCGTGCACGTTTGAGTTAAAAATAACTGAGTGACCAAACAATAGCAACCCCAAAATGCAGTTGAAAGAGAGCCTTGATGGGTAGAGCCACCAGGAACTTGTTTAAAGCACACACAAATAGCTTCTATAGGAACCGACCTTAAAAATGAGCTCTTAAGGAACTCCTAGAAATAAAATTTCAATGAACATTTATTCACAGTCAGAAACCACAAAACTCACAAGGAATCAAGCTAAAATCAGCAAACAAAAGTCAAATTGCAGAATCAGTCTGGTGACAACTACAGTTTATAAGACTGGAATTATAAAATTATAAAATGCAGTATATAAGTATATTTAATATGTATCAATAAAGGAAGAAGATAATGAAAGTATGACCAAGGAACAGGAGACTACCAATAGAGACTAGGGAGATTTGAAACAGCACTAAACGGAATGCTTACACATGAAAAAAAATAACATTTGAAATGGGTAACCCAAAGAATGATGGCAGGTATAAAAGAGCTAATGAGAGGAGAGAGGAGAGATGGTGAATCAGATAGAAGAAAGTGCCCTGAATGCAGCAGAGAAAAAGAGAGGAGGAAATATGAGAGAGATTAAAAAACAGAGAACAGAGTAAGGAGGTAATATATTGGTCTAATAATTCTAGAAGAAGAAAACTGGGGAGAGGCAGTGTTCAAGGGGAAAATGGCTAACAACTTTCCTAAAATGAAAAACATATGAACCATTCACGTCAGATTCCCAATAAATCCCAAGCAGGACAGAAAAGAGAGATAAAGGAGTAAGAATTATAACGACAGGTGATTTATCAACAGTAACAAGGGGAGTCAGAAGACAGTGAATAATAAATTTCAAATACTTAGAAAAAAATAACTATCAAGCTAGAATTGCATACGCAGAAAAATTCCACGAAATAGAGACAATCAAAAGACCTTCAACCAAAGGAATTTCTAAAAGGGGCACATTCAGAAAAACTGCCCCAGAGTGAATGTCTCGAATGCAAGTAGGAATGGTAAGCAAAGAAAATGGTGAATGTACGGGGAGACTGAAATAAGCACTGACTGTATAAGCGATGGTAGAACATTTAATTTGCAGGATTAAAATTTTTTAATTAAAATTTTGAAAATTCATAGCACAGACCTTTGAGTGATCAGAGTTCAAGGGTTCCAAGTCTTTATACTGTTTGGGAGGAGAGTAAAAACACTGAATATCTTTAGCCTTAAAGACAACAAGTAGCATTAAATATACATATTAAAATATCTGGGGTAATCTAGAATTTAGAAAGAGAACAGAAATAGAGGATATAATCCAATTGCAAGAGCAACCAGGATTAGATCAATAAGTCTCACTAAAGTTGTGCAAGATCTTGATGAATACAATTATAAAAATGTACCCAGAGATAGTAAAGAAGATCTAAATAACTGGAGAGACATCACATATCACATTTATGGATAAGATCAATAACAAAAAGATGCATATACTGAATACACTGATTCAATGCAACTGCCAACAAAATTCCAATAAGACTTTTAAAAAAAAAGCGTGACAACTCTATAATTTATATGGAAATGCAGCTGAAGAACAAAGAGGGAAGATTTGCCTACCAAGATTCATTATACAATTATAATACTTAATTATAATTAATTATAATTTTAGTACATGGTACTGACTCAGGGGTAGACAAAAAGACCAGTGAAATAGGATAGAGAACCCAGAAACATACTTACCATATTTAGAAACTTGACTATGATAAATATGGTATTTGTGTTCAGTGTTCGGGAGTAGGGGAGAGGAATTAGTAAAAACAATTAGCTATCCATATGGAAAATAAAATCACACCATACTCAAAATCAACTCCAGGTGCATTAAACACTTAAATGTGAAAGGACTAACTTTTAGAAGAAAACATAGAAAAATACTTTATAGCAATGGGATAGGAAAGGATTTCCTAAAATAACACAATTCATAAAGGAAATACTGATTAATTTAACTACCCTAAAGCAGTAACCTTCAATCCTTTTGGACAGGAACTCACTGTAAGAAAGGCATTTTACATAGCAGTGCATGTTTGTGTGCTTCTAAAACAAGTTTCATGAAACAAAAATCACTCTTAATATTAGTGATAGATTTTGATGTTTTACTCCAGTCTATGAACACTCATAAAAACGTGCAACAGGAGACGTCTACAGAAATGTTCTTCACAACACTGCTGTAACAGCAACGCTGGAAACAGTCCAAGTGTCCGGCATCAGGAGAACGGATAAATTGCATTCGATATACAAATATCTGTATTTCTAGATTCACATAATGGGATGTCATAAACAGTAAAAGTCAACGAACCCCAGCAATGAGCATCAGGACAGCCTGTGGTTCACTAACCGTGGTCCCCTGACCCACGGAAGTGTTTGTTAGAAGTGCAAAGTCGCACACCCCTCCCCAGACCTGCTGAATCAGAAACTCTGAGGCGGGGCCAGCCACGTGTGTTAAAAGCCTGGGAAGACTCTGTGGCACACTCGAGTTTGAGAACCACTGTTACAGATGAATGCCGAAAACACCTTCAACAAAGAGAGCAAGTCTCAGAAGAAAACGAGCAATAAGATCATGTTTAGTTAAAAGTCACACACAAACTAAACTAAATAACACAATGTTTAGAAATAACTTAAAAAGGGAAGTGCTATAAAGAAAAGCAAGGGAACATGAGTTCAACTTAAGAAAAGGCCTAGGAAAAATAATGGAATACACAGAGAGTGTTGAATATTTGTTGACTATTAAATGTCTACAATAATCCCTATTCTTTTTTTTTTTTTTAATATCCCCCCCTTTCTGCTTGTTCTTGCTGTGTTCACTTTTTGCGTTCTTCTGTGTCCGCTTGTCTCCCCTCCGTTGCAGCGACCCTCGTGGCAGCCTTGCCTGCTCGCGGGCGGCCTTGCCTGCTCATGGGCGGGCTTGCCCTGCTCACGGGCGGCTTGCCCTGCTCACGGGCGGCTTGCCCTGCTCACGGGCGGCTTGCCCTGCCCGTGGCAGCTTTGCCCTGCCATGGCAGCTTGCCTTCTCAAGGTGGTCTGCATGCTCAGGGAGGCCCTGGGAACCGAACCCGGGGCCTCCCATGTGGTAAACCGGCTCCCTACCAATTGAGCTACAGCCGGCCCCCCTATTCTTTTTTGTTCTCTGCATTTTTCCAAATTTTTCACAATGCATAAGATATCTTCATAACCCAAAAATTAATTTTATATATAAAGTATGAACAAATATTCTAGAAATTAATTTTGTACCCACCCTTGCAACCCCCATCTTTAAACAGTCTCCTTGTCCAAAGTTGAAATCCAAACCATGATTAAGTACAGAACATGACCTAAGTGTAGATAATGGTTTGCAATTCTGGTCTCGAAATGTTTGTTTCTTTTTTCTTCTCTTAACTTTTCAAAATGTTTTCATGGAAGTCTGTTCAATCTTGTGTAATCACTTCTCACATCCTTATCAAGGCACCCAGCAATTAGAAGTCTTTTTTAAAGGGCAAAGCAAAAAATTAAATGTGTATAAATATATATATATAATTTAGTAACAAGTAAAACTATGCCACCAAAGCTCTTATAAACCATATAAGGATTGTCCTAGGAAACTCATTCGTTTCCAATTTATTTTCCCCATTAGCAACGTGTTGCTAGATTCACAAGAGAATAAAGCATTGCTCATATGAATTAATTCCTAGCCATCTGCAACAAGGGGGATAGGAAGGCCAGCTACAGCATCCAGAGAAAGGCAATTATGCACAATGAGCAAAAGAGGTGGTTCAAGGTTGCTCTGCCAAGAAATGACATATTCCAGTGGATTCAAACCACGCTCTTCAAATTTTGGCATTCTGTGATATAAAAATAAAACCAAAGAACACTGAAAAGCAAAGCTTGCCACCTGCTGCCCAACGGCATAATCGTAGATGTTAAAAGTCTGTCTGCATTTAGCTAAAACCCTTTATGAATGCACTGGTATGTATATTCACAATCTGTATATTTATTAATTTGTTCTCGGTCTTTTTTTCTGTGGGGCGGGGGGATAAGAGAGAATATCCACTCCAATTTTTTTTTAAACCAAATGACATTTCAAACACTACCCATAATCAGCTCTACCAGTGCGCCTCTAAGAAAGTAAAAACTTTTAGACTATTATATATGTTGTGTATATATATATATATATATATAAATCGACCAAACTGCAGTTATGTTTATTACAGTATCCAGACCAGGGAAGAATTCCTTTGAAAACATGCCAGCATCATCCTGTCCTTACATGCCCTGTCATCACTCTGGATGATATGGAATACCAAATCCATTTGCTGATCCATGTGGACTTTCAGACCCAAGCACTAATAGCTAAACTGAAGTTAATATAAATTTATATTATATAAATTTTAAGTAGCAGCCCAGCTAACCAAAATTAAGGGAAAAACTCACTATTGCTTAACTGTCAGCTCTGAATATTTAAATATCACAATTACAGTGATAGTGACAAATGTTTTCAGAGGCTCAAGAAAACAGTGCCATAGTTATTTTTGTTCTTTTGAATTTATTCTAAGAAAATGTGAGAAGAAAAAAATGTTCAGACTTTTTTTTAACACCATCAAAAACAACAAAAAACCTCCAAGTATTGTCCCATTCTTTTCACACAACAGATTTGGGTATCATGCTGTTATCCCCTCAAAAACAAAACAGAACACTCTTAAGAGAAACTAAATCTTTCAATTAAGGAAGGAAATACTGTATGAGAGAGAGGCCCAGAAAAAGCCAGTCATAAGCCTGGATTAGGGTAAGTGGATGGTGCAGGGACTCGCCCACATGTTCTCATTTCCCAGGGGCCTGGGCCGGGAAGGGCCTTGAGAGACTTCTGGAAAGCAGCTGCGTCCCTCTGCGGGGATAGCTCCTGAGGCCCTTTGAAATGAAACTTTAAAGGACCCCCAGCTACTTCGCAGCCCCTGCCTGCTGAACTTGTCCATATGCAAAATAGCGCTGAAGCTAGTTGACATTTTTTAGTTGTCTGGGAACTACTATAAAGCAGACAATAAAAAATAATTCATTCTCAAGACAGATGGCACCATAATGTTGCACTGCTTTCTCATGTGCATTTTTTCCTAAACACTAGAGGCAGAGTGTCCATACAAAAGCAAGCCAGTCCAGCTGCAGGCAGTTAGCATTCAGATACGGGTTCTGGCGAATACTGCGCACACAAAATGTTCTTTTCCCCCTGTGGGTGACTTAACCCTGCCTTCAAAGTTCTACGGGAGCCATCAATTCATGCATGATTGTTGCTGATTGGTTTTGATCAGGCAAAAATCTCTTGGCCGCTCTCATTTGATTGCCCACACCTGAGAACACCTAGAAGCGGGTTGGGTTCATAAGGTTAATTACAGAGTACCTCCCGAGTACAAGGCCCACGGTCCAGACACGGTGCCGGGTACACACAGACAATGATACAGGAAGCTAATTATTTAAGCCATTTTCAGGCAGGTTAACACCAGAGCCCGGGTTTGACTGGGCAGGTCAAACGTCACTACCAGGAGAGGGGAGAATGTCACATGCTTTGTTCTCTAAATACACAGCTCTTTGGTAAAGAAATGGATTATTTAAGTACTCGTTCTAGAAATAACAGAGAGGGTGGGGGGAGGGAAGATAAATCAGGTATAGATTATTCAT
>PVKH010041043.1:0-10989 GCA_004027955.1 Chaetophractus vellerosus
GCACATATATGTACACAGATTTAGATGCATGTCTTAATCTATAACTTTGCCTATGTATTAAACCATGGCTTCATAACAATAGATCTAATTTTAATGTAACATCACTCAGGCCTAATGACTTTTGTACTGAAGAAGAGGAGAAGAAAGAAAGAAAGGAAGGACAGAGATTAAAAGGCTTTTTTAAATTTGCTGATTTTAGGGGGCAATTAATCACCATGCTTAAAGAATTATTGAATTTTAGATATCAGAAGGATGTCCTTTTGTCCAATCCCTCCTTTTATACCTAAAATAATTGAGATAGAGGGAGGTGAGACTACTTGCCAACACAGAACATTTAGGTGAATATAGTCATAAAATATTCTAATAACTCCTAATGCTTTACCCAGCAAACATTATTTTACATTTAATTAATGAAAAGGAAATATAATTACTATGACTTAATTGTTTGGGTTTCAAATTTATTGGGGGACCGTTATGAACTAGGCACTATGTCATGTAATGAATCATTCAATCTCTCCAACAAATATATGCAGTAGGAATTGAAAATACTTTTTACTATGAGGAGAATGATATTCAAGAAGAATAAATGAATTGCTTAAAGTCTAAGAAGAACCTCTAAATCTGGTGAGCTTGATACTGCTTTACTACATAATATATCTGTAAAAATAGGGAGGGCTGCTGAGATGAAATATGCCAAATGCTAAACAAATTATAGTAACCAGTGGTTTTTAAAACTATTTTAGATTGTGGAAGTGACTAATGTTTTAAAATTTTACCATTTTATTGTGAAATAATGTACTGAATAAAATTGGTTTATTAAGTATCGACTATATGCTGAAAATTGTGATTTAATTGAAGATATAAAGATGATGAAGTCGTACCATCAAAGACTGAACAATCTTCTTAAAAAAACATATCAATACAATACATTACTCTACACAATACATACACTACAAGGAAATGGTTTTATGAAATACTTGAAAATCACCATGGAAGTGTAGACTAAGGAGCCAGCGAGTGAAACTATTGTTTTCAAGACTTCAAAGAAGAGAGAAACCTAAGGGATAAAAACGGGATTTTTTCCCAGATAGTGAAATGAGAGAAATTGGAGACAATATGTTCATGAAACTGGGGCCATGCCTATCTTTTGTACCACTTTATCCCTACTACCTACTAGTGCTGCCTGGATCAGTATAGGCTCCCAATAAATATTTGTTGAGTAAACAAAAGGATAGAAGCTGAGAGAATATAACATAGCATCTATAGCTGGAGTTTAGTGCATGGAATGGGAAGTGGCAGAAGTCAAATCTGAAAATGTTCATCGAAGGCCATGGTGAATGTTTTGAGTGCCATGTTACATTATCAGGACTTTATTCTGTGGTTTAGAGCAGCATCTTCCAATAAAAACGGAATGTGGGTCACATAAATAATTTAAAGTTTTCTAGTGGCCACATTAAAAATTATCACTTCAACATACAATCAGTATTCAAATTTTTAATCAAGTATTTTACATTTGTTTACTACATCTTTGAAATGTGGTATGTATTTTATACTTACAGCTAATCTCAGTTAGAATAGCCAAATTTCAAATGCTCCATAGCCACACAGTGTACTAAATCGAAGCGTGCAGTTCTAGGACCTTGCTACTCAAAGTGCAATCTGTAAACCAACAGCCCCTGAGAACTTGGTAGAAGTGCAAATCTAATCCCATGTCCTACTACAGACATACCTAATCAGTATCTTCAGTTTCTCCAAATCTGCAGGTAATTTGTGTGCACATTAGAGTTTGAGAAGCACTGGCCTAAAGGACTCAATTCTAAAGGTAGGTGTGTGATCCTCAAATAGTAAACAAGAAAAATGCCCCATGGGAGTTTGAGAAGATTAGGTTACTTTTTTTTCTCAAAAGTATAAAGTAAATTAAGTTTTACAAATATATAATACTATATTCACACTGGTGCCTTCATGTGGTCCAAATATCATGTCATTAATGTTTGATAATCTGAGGTAAGACCTGTGTATATTTTTTATCTATGTCTGGCAAATGTATTTATGTATTTTATGATGTAGTATATTCCTTAGTATTAATTAAACTATCCCTCACAAAATGGGCCATTGGCTAAAAAATATTTTTGCAAATACAACAAAACAGAACAAAACCTACTAAGTAGTGGTCTGATTTTTTAAAGTGATTTTTAAAATTATCAAAATAACTACTTGAAATATAAATTAACATCCCGATAGTTAATGATGAACTTAGTCCCAAATGTATTTTACACCTTGAATTATTTCCTAATGATAGTATAAAGGCATTATAATTAGTAAGATCTTTAAAATATTTTTAATTTAATCTTCTTTGCTAGGATTTCCTACATCCAGGTTTGCCTAAGAGAGTTCTACTTTATACCAGTTCTCTCAAATTAATTATTAACAGCTCCTTCTTGCTTTCAGAAAAGGCCCTGCTTGAAGGATAAATCATTTTGTCACCCTGTTTATCATGTGCTTTTAACATTTTTCTTTTGGGTGTCATATAATGTATATAATATGTAATAAGTACAGTAAGTGGTAGCATATACATAATTTTTAAATGCATGAACATATATTGTGGTAGAGATTTAATTTTTTTTCTGCTTATGTTGGAGATCACACAGTGAAGACCTGATTGTGAGAAGCTGGAATGCCTCCCAGGTTTACTCTCAGCCCTATACTTAATTGTTCCCTGCAACCACTGTCAAGCTGGAAATATGTGTTCTCTCTCACACTGATGCAAAGTGACATTGGAAACAGAACTGTGTACTTTTCTCTACCTTCTCTTTTCTTCCCAGTTCGTTAATTGTGGGAAGAGGAAGAAATAATTGTTAGGAATTTCAGAGATTTTTCCTCTACAGCACTTGTTTACAGACTAAGGAAAAGGCAGAATCAATAGGAGACAGAAACTTAACCAAGTAGAGAAAGGGTGGCCTGTGAGAATTCCAAGGCCAATTTGTAAACCACAAAGTGGATCATACACATATAGTTAACTTGGGATAAAATAAACCCTGGAAAGGAGAATTTTATATTTAAACAGAAAAAGCAAAAAGCAAAATTTAAATAGTTTTAAAAGTCCACTACTGTCAATGAATATATGGTTATATACTCTCTGAATGTCTTTCAGATCACTAAGCAAATAAAACTTGCCTAGTTGTATTTTTTTATTCCATGTGAATATAATATTGTTTTTCAAATTAATTTAAACTGAAGTGGTTTGGATTAATGGATTTTGGAGAATATGCTATGAAATTTGTGTGACCCATAAACTGAGGCAGGCAAAGCTTTGGGGGAGAGGTCAACTGGACCAGTAATTAGAAGTCTGTGGCATATAGAATTCAAAGAAACATAAATTATCCATTAAAAGTAGCTCTCTATAATGGGAAAAATGGAGCAGGACACTAAGCCTACAAAAATATAATAGGCATTTGTCAGAGTATGCCATCATGAATTTAAATTCAGGTATGTCTTGTCTATTCTAAGATAGAATGTCTAATCCCTTGCAATTGCCCACTGGGTATCCCCCACCCTGGCTACATAGATTTTATTATTTTGCACATTGTGATAGTTTAGAAGGGGATAACATTTCTCAAAATCTATTCATTGGAACACTAGTTCTTCAGTACGCCTTGGGTAAAAGGTATTCACATACAAGTAAATGTAGGAAAACTTGTATACTCTATTATAGTCCTAAAATTGACATTGCACATTGACATGTGGCGGGCTTATAAAGTTCCTTACAGTGGCTAAATTAGTTCTTAAACTTTGTGCTATACTAAGTGTCTTGAATTTCAAAATCTTTATATTTTGAGAGGCATATATTAATATTCTAGGAATCTAGTATCCTACAGAAAATATTTTGGGAAATGCTGAGCTAGAAGAACCTTGCTGATATACTGCTATTTCTAGCATGCTGTTAGTTTTGACATAAATACCTAAATTTAAAGAAAAGTAAAAGTAGTATGGGAAAAACATTTTGACATATCTTAGTTAAATTTATATTTTCATTGTTGTTACTTGGGCCTTCCTTTGGATCTGAAATAGTGTTACGTTCATTTTTGTATAAATTTATCAGGAAAGGACATTGTTGACAAGGAACCTGACAAATAATATTGAAATATTCATGAATATGAAGCTTGTGATTCTACAAAGGCAAGGACACAGAAAAATATATTCATTTTAACCGAGACCCACACTTTTGACATGAATTTAGATATATTCTCAGAAGTGTATTGTAGAAAGTTATCATTGTTGCTGCTTGAATGATCTGATATACTATTGTCAAATAATTGCATTTACGTTTTTGCTCATGATTATTACTTATTTCTTAAAGTGGAAAAGTCTGAACTGGAAAAACAGACAATTCCCTAAAGGATTGCTTGTTGGTATCTTGGGACCGAATGGCATAGTTTTCCAGATGCTCAGAGATAATGGTGTAACTTGACCTGCTTGCACTAAGGTTAACTTGGTGAAAGTGTGGAGAAATATCCTTCAGCACTGGACTTTGTAAGATAGTCTAATTTCAATCAATATGAGTGATACAGCTTGGAGCATAAAATAGTCAATAGGATTCATGATGGAAAACAATATTTGAGGATGTCCTAACATGTTGTTGCCAATGCAATCTTATTTTGTTGTCTAGTTCTTTATAGCCCAGTTCTTATAGTCAAAATTATTTAACTTATCAGAACCAAATGACTAATATTTTTCTATTTCATTACTATTATTAATACTAGATTACGAATCTAGTATAAATTACTTATAACAATAGATATGAATGGCCCATTAAATCATAATAAGCACTTATATAATAATTGGGTTGATACACTATTAAGAGGCAAGCATCTGGACCTATTATGTCCTTAATTGACACCAAAACAAAACTGATTCCAAATTCCATAAAATCTGCAACAGGTGCACGTGAAATTGCCCCCTTGGACAATATATCTTTCTTTTCACAGATTCTAAATTTTCTTTGGTTTTCATTCTTTTTTGTGATAAATTGTTATGGTGCTATTCATAGAATCTATTTTCAATCCTTACCAAACTCATAAAATGTGTTGTTTTAGTTAGTCCATTCATTCAATCAATGAAGAACTGGTTATTGAATATCCATGCTGTACTAGACAAGTTCCTGGATACCAAGTTCCTCTCTCAACAAGATGGACATGGTACCTGTTCAGAAGATCTTATAAACTGGTGTGGAAGACAGGCAAGGACAATGAACAGACCAAGAAATAACAATTAGTAATTAAGAGGAATATTATGAAATACACATATTATTATATCAAGGACAAAGTTCAATTATGAGAAACATGTTATAATTATAATATTTGCATTTTTGGTAGTGTGGTTTCATGTATTTCTGAGGATGTTTTTCTGACTGGGATTCGGTAGCCTGACCCTTGAAGAGTGCTGACAGATTTGTGCCCACTCCACCAAATCCTCTAGCATCTGTCATGGTTAAAGTTAAAAGTGGGAGCCATGGTTGTAAACTAAAGGACAGTCAATGACTTAAATAAGTTTGCTTATAATTGTATTTTTTAGTATTACCCCAAGGTATCAGAATTACCTAGGCATTCAGCAACATGGATTTATATCAAGACTCCAAAACCAAATAAAAATCTTTAAGTCTAATAATAAGATTTCCCTTTTATTCTCATTTATGTTTCTATTCAAGACTTAGTGAATATGTGGTTGTCCAGAAATTGTAATTTTAACTTGGGAGTGTCTACTCTACTAGAGTTTAAAACTGCTGCACCACCTTTGTTTTGAGTGTCCAATATCTTAACAGCTTTATTTTTATTTTTATTTTTTTTTAAAGATTTATTTATTTTATTACATATCTCCCCTTCCCCCCGCTGCGGCGACGCGCCGAGAGTGGTCACTGCGCAGGCGTGGCTTTCCCCGCTTGTGGGCGGTCTCTGCATCGGTTCACGGCCGGCTTCCAGTTCCCGGGTGGCTGGCTGCGCTCCATCCGCGGGCGACCTGCCCTGCCCGTGGCGGCTCTTGCCATGTCCGTGGCAGCTTCTTGCCCTGCCCACGGCGGCTCCAGCCCGCCCACGGCGGCTTGCCATTCTCAAGGCGGTCTGCCCGCTAGGAGAGGTCCCCGGGAACCGAACCCGGGGCCTCCCATGTGGTATGCCGACGCCCTATCCACTGGGCTATCGAGCCGGCCCCTTAACAGCTTTAAATGTATATGTATTTGTGTCTTTAAAATTGAGATACTCAAGAGGAATTAAAATAACAGAAAGAGAGGGAGAGAGGAAATCAGACTGAGATTGTAAAGCAAAGATGATATCTGTTGCAATATTTGCTCCCTATATATTTCTAATATAGTATAATGATTTTTTTTGTTATATATCTCCCCCTTTCTGCTTGCTCTTGCTGTGTTCATTTTGTGTTTGTGCGTGTTCTTCTGTGTCTGCTCTGTCTCCCCCCATTTGCGGCGACGCGCCGAGTCAGCTCACTGCGCAGGTGGTTCTGCCCTGTTCGCGGGCGGCTTGCCCTGCCTGTGGCGGCTTTGCCCTGCCCGTGGCAGCTTTTTGCCCTGCCCATGGTGGCTCTGCCCTGCCCATGGCAGCCTGCCATTCTCAAGGCGGTCTGCCCGCCCAGAGAGGTCCTGGGGAACCGAACCCAGGGCCTCCCATGTGGTGAACCGGCGCCCTATCCACTGGGCTACAGCCAGCCCCCAGTATAATGATTTTTAAAATTTTCCCATAATAGCAAATTGCTTCAAAAATGTGAATGGATGGTAGAAGCAGAGAAATTGTATCTACTAATCTGAAAATTCTCAACCTATTCAACAGATATACTGGGAAGCCCCAGGGATAAAGAGATGTGATCAACCTGGAAGTTCTGTTTTATAGAAATTGCTCTGGTGATAGAACTCATTAAACACAATTTAGGTCCATAAATTGTGCTTCTTTCTGTTTAAAATTTTAAATTTTTTGGTTAATATATTATTTAAAAATTTGTTATTTGCAACTGTTTTTTTATTCTCTTAAAAATAACACTTATTCATAGCATATCTCTGGTATTTACCAAACAGGAAAGCAAAATAAATCAATAAAGATGCATGCATATAAGCAAAGACATAATGAAAGAGTATGGCCTTAGACCCATAGGAAGCAACTTAAACCTTAAAGGTCAGAGCCATCATACTTGCTGGGACTAACAAAGGAAATGGGATTTATTTCTCAATTCTGTCATCTCTCAGTTCACCTCCTTCCCTTGTATCCTCTCACAGCAGGTCAAATGAAGGTCTGACACATGGTACGTGCTGCAGAAATTCTGCAAGGCATACAGATGTTTGTATTTGGCACACAGGTGTTTCAGTCTCTATTTTCCACCATGCCAAGAGCAAAAATTTAAAGGAAAACAAGTTGTAAAAATAGCTCTTCCTGGTTCACAGAATTAAGCCTGGGGAAAAAAAAAAAGAAAAAAGACTTGGTGCCACCCTGGCTTTCATGGCCAACCAGGGAGGCAGTTAAATCATTTGAGAAGATTTCCAAACCTAATCCTTTGAAAATTGATCTTACCTCAGGGGGACACCAAATCATATTCTTCCATCGAAATACCCCTGCCTTAAACCACACTTGCTCCGCAAGTTTTGTAAGAGAGAGAAACTTTTCTGTTGTTGTTTTGAAATAATATGATTTAATTCTAAAGAAAATGCTTCATCTTTATTTTCAGAAGTCAAGTTATGCTTCTTTCAAAAAGCTACTATTTATTACTAAATTATTAATACTATGTGTTTATATATTCTATGACAGTTGATAAGGAAAAGGGTTTATATCCACAAAGACACTTAGGTAAATATTTTAGTCAAAAGTAATTTCTGCCACAGAAGTAAATGGCAATGAAATATCAGAAAACCAACATTTTTGAGGGGAAAGCGACACGCTACATGGACAGTTGCTTGTGCAAACCTATAAAAATAAAATAAGATTCAGTAATGTTTATACTCAATATGTTTAAGCTAACATAGAACATGTTGCAGAAGCAAGAGATTTGACTAGTGAGACAGGTGACCCTGATTTTAATCTGTGTTCTGCCTTCAATTAGCTGTTTTATCTTATGAAATTCCCCTAACCTTTTTTTTTATTTAAATTCAATTATCCTTCAAATTGAAGAATTTGACTGCATCATCTCCCAGGTCCCTCTAAGCTCTAAAATCTCTATGAAGCTAAAAGGCCAACTTTACATAATTCCCATCTCCATCATTTCACATGCCTCTCTGGCCCAGTTTTTCCGGGGTGCATATGAGTTAGTGACGTGGGTGTTGTGCCCAAGGATAACTTCCCTTCATAGGCATTGTTAAAATATATTTTAAAGTTTATCAAAGAATTAGCACCCAACACTTAAACCAAATATATTGGGAAACAGAATGTTCTAATTATGTATGTTGATATGGATTGCTAAATAACCCATCATTGTATGTATGATTTTAGTATAAGGATATTAAATATATATCCATATTGAATATGGAATATGAATATTCAATATCCAGGCCATTTAATGATTCAAAGTAACAGGAGAAGGAAGGAAGAAAGGAGAGACAGAAACAGGAAAGAAAGATGAAGGGAGGGGCGGGGTTGAGGGAAAAGAAAAGAAAGGAGGAGAGAAATAACAGCTTTCTTCTAATAGAGTGAGAGTAGCAGTCACTTTGAGAGATTGCTCATTGGTCAGTCATTTGCATGAGAATCAAATTGGAACCATTCGTTTTCCTTGAGCTGGAGTCAGCAATCCTCAAGAGTGGTGTGGATACACTGGGGGGTTGGAGGTTGGGGTTCATGATTAGTTGGGAGGTGAATTTCAAGTAATTTGATATTTGTTAAAGGAGCAAACTTTGCAAATGATTTTCTTTAAAGTAAATCAGAACACATTTGGGTTAAGCCTATAATAATAGCCCCCTGGCTTCCATTCTGACATTCTATCTAGAGGGGAAAGAAAGGGTGGAGTAACAGAGGGCTGTAGATTGTTCATAACCCTGAGACTGAGTGCCTCTCCAGCCAGGAAAGTCAAGGAAACTCTTTGTATAAAAGTTATGCAAAAAATCCATCACAAATTAACCTAAAGAAAAGGCAATTTATTGGAATAGAGCTTACCTCAGGCTTTATTGAAGTAGGTACTCCAATACTTTCATCCAGCTTTGCTCTTTCATTTTCACATGAGCCTGTGTGAAATTTACTGCAAACCTTGTATTCCACCAAGCTGGAGCTGGAGGGTAGATGTCACAATTGACATCATCCCACATTGGGACTCCAAAAGAGGAAACAGTTTACTTCCTCAGCTTTACTATATATCTTTATCTATATATTAGTCAATTGATCTATTGATCTATTGATATCCTAGGGAAGCACACTATTTCATTCCTTTGTTACCATTTCCATTTACAGACTAATCACTAAGGCCATAGGGTAAAGTTACATTTTCATAGGACTAAATGACAATGACAGACAGCACACCAGACTCAAATGGCATGTAATAAGTGTCCAAAATCAGCAATTCTCTGCTGATGTGACTGCATAGAGGTTTTTACATCTACCTAATCGTTCCCTTCAATCACATTTACAGAACAGAAATTAATATAGTTACATAGTTATCAATTCTGTTTCTATAGCTGTCCTAATGCAATTAAAATACAGTTTGCACACTTATTGCTACAAACGAATCAGACAGGTTACAAACAAAAGTTGAAATTAATGCACCAATCAGGCTGCTTACCACAAGAAATATAAATAAGTATTTAAATGATTTAGTAAAGAATAAAACATTTTCTTCCTTAAAATTACAACTTGCGTTTCATAGCTATGATTAAAACAATGTTGATTTCGTTTGATTAACTAGTCTATATATGTGTGTGTTAAACGATATCTGGTGATTGTATTAAATATTTTAGACATGTAAATGATCATTGAATCACTTCTATTTTGGCTTTGAATTTCAAACTATTTGGTGGCAGACACAGTCACATAGCTAAAAGTGATCTTATTAATTATGACATGTATGTCTTCATTTATCTTAAGTACATGCAAATAAAAGCATAGCTCTTTTTGAAATCTTAGTCTATACATGCACAGATACTTATTCTAGGGGGAAAATCCATCTAGGTAAGAGCAGTCAGTGTAATAGTTACTACAAATTTACTCAGTGTTAGGCAAAAGTGCTACATTGTGGGAATTAGAAAATATTTTTGAATGACTGCTACCACTAAAAGGTAAGAAATCAGACTTGCATGCATGTGATCATGCAAAGGTAGGGAAGTTGGGGAGAGGTAAGAAACACTAAAACAAATTTATTCTGGGTAATGTGTTGAATAATATGTATTACAAAAGACAGCCAGCAAATATATACATACCTTTGCTAAAATAGGTAAAATTGCTTTGCTAAACATTTTTGCCTAATCTGTTGAAAATAAAATTAGGGAAAATGAAAGGACTTTCATAAACTTGACTGTTTTTACTTGTAAGGTATATTATTTCTATATTTTCATAAACAGTCTATAACTGTGATTTCATAGGCACATCAATGATTAGGTAATGCTGATATTTAAGGTTGTATATCTCCACAATAAGTTCTTGTGTGTAATATTCACAGCATTCCTGAAACGTTCTAGCAAGTCCTGTGGTGACCAAACCTCAGGTAATTTATCATGCTTATTTTCTCACTCACCAGCTAAAGCAATTTCCTTCCACTTGTGTGCCAGTTGGCACCTCAAGTTTCTTTTCAATTATGTCTTTAATTTTTTTGAGTTGTATTTGGCCTTCCATTTCATTGCATTTCTCACTAGATGACTCACAAGATATTCTTCTTAGCTAAAAAAATGATAACCTTGAAATTTGCCAAAGGGTATTGATTTCCCTATTCCCCAGTCAGATTCACACAAAAGCCCTTTAGTTTTCAGACACTGGGTCATAACCATCCTTACCTATACTTCATATTGCTGAAATAGCCTCTTGT
>PVKH010041044.1:0-10991 GCA_004027955.1 Chaetophractus vellerosus
GTTGCGGTGACTCGCCGAGACTTGGTCACTGCGCAGGCGCGGCTTTCCCCGCTTGTGGGCGGCTTCTGCTTCTATTCACGGCCGGCTCTTGCTTCAGTTCGCGGGTGGCTGGCTGCGCTCCATTTGCAGGCGACCTGCCCTGCCCGTGGCGGCTTTTGCCCTGTCCGTGGCAACTTTTTGCCCTGCTCACGGCGGCTCTGGCCCGCCCATGGCTGCTTGCCATTCTCAAGGCGGTCTGCCCGCTAGGAGAGGTCCCCGGGAACTGAACCCAGGGCCTCCCATGTGGTTTCCCAGCGCGCTCTTTATCCACTGAGCTATCTAGCCGGGCCCATTTTTCCACTTTTATGCATTAATTTTAAAATCTTGAGAGGAACTATCAAAGGTAAAAATAATTTTGTCTTTACTGATTTTTATTTTTCACCAGTTTGGAAGAAAAGAAGTCCAATTAAATCCTACTGCCTGCTCAGGTAAAGGATTTTATGTACGAATGATTTAGGCCCTCAGAAAGAGACCATTTATATCCTGAATCATATATTAAGTTAGACTTTATTTTTATTTACTTTCTCAATAAGGAAAATGCATATTTCACACTCACTCTCTGTTTTATTAAAAGTGAAATCTTGGGGCTGGCTAGATAGCTCAGTGGATAAGAGCGCCACGGGCAGGGCGGAGCCGCCACGGGCAGGGCAAAGTCACCCGTGAAACACGGAGCTGCCGCCTGCGAAGCGTGGAAGCCGGGCAGCACGCAAAAACATGGAGGATTGCTGCCCGCAAAACATGGAGCGGAGCCGCCTGTGAAAACGGAATGGAGCCACCCACAAACGGAGCAAGCCACCTCCGCGGAGGGCCGACTTGGCGCGTTGCCACAAAAGATGGGGGGAGACAAGAAGCAGACATAGAAAAACACAGAAGAATGGACACACAGCAAGAGCAAGCAGATGGGGCGGGGGGGGGGGCGAGGATATGTAACCAAAAAAAAAAAAAAGTGAAATCTTATTATTGGAAATTATCTCATTTTCTATTTCAAAGCAGAAAACATATGAAGGTGAGGTGAATATTTAGTAGAAAGTACATTTTTGGGCAAATATCTTAAATCTGTCCATTTTAGTGTTTCAGTATTTCTAATATTTATTTTGTGTTGATTAATAAAGGAGAAGCTGCTACTGTTTTTCTCTTGTGCTCAGTTTTGACAAATGAATACTTTTTTATTCTGTAGCTCTTGGAAGATTGCTGGCAGAATTAAACAGGAAAAATTCTCTTTTATCCTTTACATGAATGAAAAATTTAAAATATATAAACCATATTAATTATCAATTATGTATGGCACCAACTTTATATGTTTAAAGGGAGGAGAGAAGGTGTGCATGTGGGTATGGGTGTGTTTCTTTATGGTTCTATTTACAGAACACCCTTGCAATGAAACTTAAACATCATCAGGCTCAATGCTTTTAACTTGACAGTGAATTCCCATTTTAAACACCAATGTGGAAATGTTACCCTAACTTTCAGCACAAGAAAACAAATGTCCATGAGGACAGCACTCAGAAATACTTCTGTAGGGCACTACCACTTGTTAAACTAATCTGTGGAGAGCTTATCACAATTCTCAAGCAGAGCAAACCTCTTTATATATACTGGTGTTAATTATTTATTAATGCAGTGAAAACACTCTAAATTCCAATTAAATTGGCACTAATTACTTGTGAACTACAGGCTAAAATGCTTAGTTTCCTGTTTCCTTCTGAGAAAAATATAAGTGTATCCCCATCCTTGAAGTCAGTGTGCAGAAGAAAAAGTATATATTTTGAAATTGGAAATAAAACTGGATTTGAAACTGTGTGTTCTTGAGTAATCTACTTAAACACTCCGAGTATGACATTCTTCATTTATAACATTTTAGTTTATACTAATTATCTGAGTTTAATTGCACGTAAATTAAAATATATAGCATCCTTATGTTTCCCAAAATATATTCTAGTATTTCAGTTGCAGAATAAGTGCCAAGAATATTGTCTCGTATAGTAAAGCATTGCAACAAAGTGAGATTTGTTTTATTGATACATCTTGGTTGCCTTAGCTTTGAAAACTGTTTTTCTTTTACTGCCATAATTCCTTTTTCAAATGGAGACAGCAGAAATTACAGTAGAGTTCCCTTGCCAAATACAAAATGTTACATCTTATTCTGCTTTTCTCCATTTCCTAGAAACACATCAATTTAGAGCTAAGTATACTAAAAGGGTAAATGATGAATATGCTTATATGAAATAAAAACTTGAGAATACATCTTTCTTTTTTTGGTCAGAAAGGTCCATGAAATTTCTTAGAATGGGAGAATATTTCTGCAATGAGCTGTATATATCAGATAATGAATGTGTCCCTTTTCCAAAACTATCAACCAGGCGTCAGCTAACTACAGTCCAAGGGCCAAATTGAACCAGTGCTGTTTTTGTACAACCCATAAGCTATTAATGGCTTTTAAATAACTTAAATGATTGAAAAATTCTAAAGAAGCATAATATTTCATTATATATGAAAACAATATGAAACTTGTGCTCCAGCATCCATAACTACAGTTTTATTGCAACACAGTCACGCCCATTTGCTTACAGATTGTCTATTTTACAGCGGTGAATTGCTGCAACAGAGGCTATATGTACCCACCAGTCCTAAATATTTACAGAAAAAGGTTTGCTGACCCTTTCATACAGTCGAATATAGGAACTGTATTAAACCTTAGCACATGGCTAAGTAGTTGGCACATAGGTTTACATGTAAAGAATAAAAACAGAAAGAATATGAAAAATCAATGAGATTAATTCCCCATAATAAAAAGACCAAATATCTATAATTTTTTTAAAGTCAATAAAATTGGATTTAATTGAAACAATGAAAATAATTAAAATACAAATGTCCAGGGCACTTACTACATTTTAAAATCTGTAATCCCTTGACTATAGGAAGTCACCTGAGAAAACTTTAGGCTTTTGGGAATATACTCAGTGAAAAATCGGAAAAGTCTGGTTTTTTTTGTTGCCGAAGTTGTTCCATTTTAGACCTAGCTGAATCTCCTTTCCCTTTATCCTTTTCAATAAAAGTGAAAAAGGAAGTTACTCTGTAATTGATAATTTGCCTGAGGCACCAATGAATGCTTACTAATCATTTAATTGTTTCAAGTTCACAGCTAACATGAAAACACCAATAATGTAAATTATCTAACTGAAAACCTCTTCATAATGGGGTTATGATCCTGGAAGCAATATATTCTAAATATCTAGTCAAAATTTAGTAAGTAAATTAGTGTGCATTTGACTTAGCAGTACAGGATTTTTTCCTGAGGAGAAAGTAATTTTGAATCCATCCTATCTACCACCTGTAGAATTTTGACAAATATAGACAAGAGGCTTTGATGTAGTTATTTTATTTGTAGTGTTCTTTTATGTTTCATTTGGCTTGGTGTTTGCTAGTTTTAAAAAAAAATTATTGTTCTTTTACTTTTCTAATTTGAAATTTTTTACTGCTTATATTCTCAAAAATATAAACATACACACACACACGAATGGATATATAATTTTAAAAGAATTAAAACAGGAAAATCAGTGCTGTGAGCTTTCAGAATATATCTTTTCAAAAAGTTTTTGTTTGTTTTTAACAACCTTCCTGATCCTCATTAAAAAGAAGTCTTTCAAAATGTCTACATATGAAACTAAAAGCTGGGCTGTAAAGGAGCACTGATCCAGTTTCAAGAAAAATTTTCACGTTTGATGAGAGAGCAAACTCGATCCCATAAAGAATTGTCCTCACTCCTACTATTTCTGGACTGGGCTTTCCTTCTGGCAACCAAACTGGCTAGAGACTAGAGCAGACTGATAATTGAATACAAAGCACAAAAAGGAGAAGCTTTTTAAATACAGGTTAATGGCTTTTTAAATTTAGTGCCTTAAGCAAAATTAAATTAAACATTTAGCCATTCATCTTAAGCATCCTTAACAATTCAAACCTTCACACCTACCCAGAACCAAGGAATTCAAATAGCATTTACTGAGTGCCTCCTGGTGCCAGAAGGTGCTAGGCATTAATGGGATGAGAGGATATCTAGACTCTGCCCTCCAGGAAATATGGTCCCATAGTGGACAGGGATAACTAACAGAATAATAAACACACAGAGGGAAGGCTCCACTTAATAGGCCAGTTCTAATCGGTCCACCCCAAACAGCCTCTTGCTTATGGAAAACCTGTAAGCTTTTTATATGAACTAATGTAAAAACGCTTCATTAACATACTTGACAGTTGTTCTGTAAACACAGTCTCTTCACAACATAGCACTTATGTAATTGAAGTAATTGTTTTGGCTTACATTGCCTTTGGTTTAAATTCTGACTGATTTAAAAAAAGATCTTACTTTTAGCTTTATCATGTGGCAGTTTTGTCTTTAGGTTAATATTCAGGAACAAAGCTTGCACTTTAGACAATTAAATTTACTTAAAATTGAACTAATTACCTTTTAATAGTTTACATGCCACCATTTAAAAAATTAATCCCAGACTGTCATCAAGCTTATTGAGATGTGATATATTAATTTTGTTTTTAGGTATAATTTGGGGTATTTTAGAGATTAATATAGTAGCTTAATTTTTATTTGCTAAAAGAAATGTTTTCTTAACAAAGAAACTTTTATGGAGAAATTTGCTTTTCATTGGTTATGTTTAATCACCAACCATTAAAATTTTAACATGATACAAGTTCTAATTTTTTCTTTCATCTTTTAACCACAAATACCAAATTATCATAATATCATTTTAGTTAAATAATTCTGAATTTAAGTGATAGATGCAGAAAGACACGTTAATATCTAAAAACTAACAAAATAGTCATGTTTCCTCCTTTCTAGTCAACAAAGCTATATGAAGCATCTACTGTAGGTCAGTCTCTGTACTGAAGATATCAAGATGAATTTGACAAAATGGCATGAAATGACATAGCATTTTCTATACCATGCACTGCCAGGCTCATGAAGAGATGAGAAAAAATGGGGTTTGTGGTTAGAGGTTGAAAAAACATTTTTTTTTCCTGGAAACGTCTGTGTGGGTGGCAGTTTACAAATCAGTTCAGCTTCCAAACCCTTCTGGTTTTCTAGGTTGATCGATATTTGTAATAATGTCCATAAAAATTATATCTTTGTTAATAACCACCAAGTCTCAACATTAGGTTGAGAATTGTTCTCATAAATTATTCCATTTTTTAGAGATGTGACAACCCTAAAAAAAAATTGATAACCAAAATACGTATTATGTTCCCTCCAATATTTCATAAAATTATTTTTCTTGGAAATCTAAGAAAAAATTGTTTCTGTAGATTTTCCCCACCACACACACACAAAAGACATGAAAATTTGAGGATTTTTTTTGAGTTATGGGTCAACTGACTCTTGTAGCCATAGCTTAACTGTTCCCATTTTTAAATGCTTAGAATTACTACCCTGGAAACAGAAATACACAAAAAAATTATCTTATGTACACTCATTTAACTTTTGCTTGCTGTAGAATGTTGCATAGAGTAAAGTGAAATTTCTCTCAAGTATTTAGGCTACTCTTAGGTTGTTCTGATTTCAGGAAACAGACTTCTGGAAGTGGCATTCATAATTTTGCTGTAATAATGTTGCTGCCTGATAAATTTGGATATGACCTATTTGTCTCACATCTCATTTTATTATACTAAAATCTTATTTTGCCCTGGTATTCAACCCAGCACTCATTAACATCACAAACAAAACAAGTTAATTCGGCTACAAATTTTAATATAGAGAACACATCTGAAAATAACAGCCTTTTTGTCAATGTCACCTAAATCTCCTAAATCTAAAGTACCATAATCCTGATGTGATTTTAAAAATGCACAATTGCAGTTCCAAAATCTATGTAGATGAATAGGCTTCCAGTTCATTTTTTCAAAACATAAAATGTTCTTTTAAATATTTTATAGAAAACAGATCAGCAAATTATTGAGTTCTTTGGATAAAGAGTAAAACAGATATGAGTGTATGTGTGTTTTTATGTATATATATTATTCTAATATTAATTGAAACAATAGAAATATTCCTTCTGTTACTTTTTAAAATGCAGTAAAATACAAGAAGTGAAAGTATTTTAATTCCCATGTTGTTTATCCTTTGTTTTTATTGAATAGGCATATTCTACTTATATCATATGTTCACAGCAACATTTTTCATTACTCATATACCATCTGTATGTGGAGGCTTTTAAAATTGAGGATCACTGGTCCTATCAGTGTGAGTCCATTAATATATCTTGATTCAGATTCTATATGTGTAGTCATTCAAATTAAGATCAAGGTCTTAAAATTTTATTGAATTAATCATCTTCAATGTTAGATGTATATTTTAATTCCATTTAATAGCCATTTTGAGAGAATAAAACAGGAACAGGAAAGGGAGATAAAAATGATGGTTGACAGAATAGATAAAACCACAAAGACACAGGAAATAAGAGTGAGAGAAGACACAGGTATGGGCTTTTGACAAAAAGAGATGAAAAGGCATGGTAGAGAATGAAGGTATATAAATACATGAATAACTAGAGCAGTTGTTGGAAGTGAAGCAGGCTAGATAGTAAATCAATAGATGGATCTGGAATCTGGCAAGAAGTCCACGTGGACATCGATACCCCCAAGATGGCTGCTGGAAGACCCTCCCAAGAAATCTTATGTGGAATGAGATTTCCTCTGGAAGTCAGGAGAAGCCCCGATATTCTCCAGGGACCTTATCATTGGACCCTCCTGGGGGATTGATAGGTGGTGTAATCAATCAAAACAGCAAACAGCTGGGGCTCCTCCCATGCCATCAGCAAAGGGGCAGAATAATTAATAGTTTAAAAAGCAGGGAACCGGCTGTAGCTGAATTGGTAGGGCTCTGGTTTACCACATGAGAGGCCCCGGGTTCGGTTCCCGGGGCCTCCTGGTGAAGGCAAGCCACCGTGCAGTGAGCTACTTCAGCAGGATGATGCAGTGGGGCGAGACAAGCAGACACAGAAAAACGCAAAGCAAATGAACATAGCGCACACAAGCAGCAAGGGGGGATATATAAATAAATAAAAATAAATCTTTAAAAAAAAAAAAGCAAGTGCAGAGGCTGAAACTCTTTCTCTTTCTCTTGGCTTTGGAGTCCTGTTCTGGCCTTCTTCGCCTCCGCCTGGATCAATACACAAGTAAAACCTGGGCATTTATAATTTATAATGAGAAATTGTATTCTATAAATCAACTCTCGTTATTACTCTTCAGCCCCTTCCTTTCTACCTGGGACCTATGATCTGTTATTTTCTCCCATTTCTCTTCTCACCATTCCTTAATAAATGACTGGCCTAATCAGCGTGGCATGCTCTTGAAATTCATTTCCTGCAGTTTAGCCAAGGACCTAGACAAAATCCCATTACAGAAGGAGGACAAAAAGATAGGTAGATGAAAAAAGAGGTTCTGTCAGTATTACATGTATTTCATTTAGGTAATAATCACTCAGAAAGTTATAATATTTATTACATACTTCCCTTTGAAATGTTTAGTGTTGATAGTTGTTCTAGTGTTCAAATTATTGGTAGCTCTACACTCATAGACATAATTAGTATAAACACATTCTCTGTGCTACTGGCATATTGGAAACTATCTGATAACTTTTCCCAGGTTGAATATTCCTGAAACATTCCTTAAAATTGAATACACACATATATGTAAATGAGATAAATTTTTTAAAATTATTACGTTAATTGCTAGAAAAATAAAATTGATTTTGTTTCGGGAAGTACCCGGATAAGCCTTTTGCCACTTAATATAAATGATAATAAGATGTGGTGTTACTGATCAGGGACACCAGTACCCCATGCTCCCAGGTGTCAATGCAGTGACACCAGCATTTTGAAAAATAAAAGAGTTTTATTACAGGGTGGCCAAGTAAGGGGGGGGGGGCGGTTAGCTCAAATCTGTCTGCCTGAGTCTATAAAAGTTTATGGTTTTTATGAGATTAAAACAAAGGGAGGTAGATATAGTGACTTTGGCAGATACTGATTGTTTTGCATTTCAGTTATGGTTAATAGGGAGTGTGCAAATACCAGTCTGAGAAGCCTTGAAAGCTGACAGATGCCAGCTGGGGTAGTTGTAAATCAATAAGTTAACATAGTATAACAAGGAAAGGAATGGAAATAAGCTAAGCAAAGGGGCTGTAATGGAAGGGCAAGCATCTGATGACAACAAAGTTGTAAATCTCTCACTTAACATATGATTACAAGTAAAGAATAGAAATAAACTAAATGAACTGGTTGTAAGGGACAAGGAAGGCATCTGGTTACAGTAAAGTTATAACCCCTCAGTTAACATAAATTACAATAATAAGAAAATCAAGTGTAGTCAGCACTTACAATATCTCCACAAACTGATTTTTCTTGCCCATGGTATCAGTGGAATGAATGAAAGTAGACATCAATAGACCAAAAGAAGGAGTGTTCCTTCCTGCAGAAACAGGAAGACATTGGCTTTGTTGCCAAAAGCAGATGAGAGGCAAAAGTAAAAAACACAGAGGAAAAGAGAAAGAGGGAGATAGAGGACTAAGAAAAGATAGAGAGATCTGGTACCTAATGAAGTGAAGAGAGGCTATTTGCCAGCTGAATGTCTTTCTTGCTGTTTTTGAGCCATTGTACCGTCTTTCCTCACAAATCTTCAAAAAGTCTACACTTGTTTGAAGTGAGCAGATTTTCTTGCAGAAGATGAGACACACACTCTGAGAAACAGCATGTACAGCACATTAGCTCAGGAAACAGAAAGCATGATTATAAAAGCAAATCACCCTCAGTGGTTCCTCTGTTTTTTTAAAAATTTTATTGTGGTAACATAACCAATGTTAAAAAAAAAATCACCCAGCTTCCCACCTGTATTATTCAGCCAAAGGGGTGCTGATGCAAAATACCAGAAATCAGTTGGTCTTTATAAAGGGTATTTATTTGGGGTAGAAGTCCACAGTTACGAGGCCATAAAGCATAAGTTTCTTCCCTCACCAAAGTCCATTGCCACGTGTTGTTCCGGCTTCTTGGGTTCTTCTCTTCCTGGAGCTGTGTTTCTCTCTGGGCTTAGCTGCTCCGCTTCCTCCACAAGGTCAGCTGTAGACTATGAGGCTCTCTAGGCTTTGCTTTTCTCCACAAGGCCAGCTGTAGACTATCAGGCGAATGGCTCATCTCTATCCCAGGGCCTTCTCTCCTTCCTCACCAGAACTCCAACATCAAAACCGCTTCAACTCCATTATTTGCCATGCCTTTTATATTTGATTCCTGCCCCACCAAGGGGTGGGGCTCAATGCCCTACTGATGTGGCCCAGTTAATGCCCTAATCATAACTTAATCATGCCCAGATTAGCAGACCAGTTTACAAGCATGATCCAATATCTATTTTTGGAATTCATAATTACATCCAACTGCCAAACTGCTACACCACCCCTCCTGAAATTTCTGGAAAAGATTGAGAATGACTTGACATATATACTTGATAGAGTTGAGAGCGCTATTGTGGGATCTCAAATTTACAGATTTCTTTCCACATCTAAGATTATCAAGCGACTTGGGGTTTACTTTTGTTTTTTCCCTATATCCAAAATTTATTTCTCACAAAATCTGCTGTAATGTTTGCTCCATAGTGGGTGTGATATAAGCATGTATGTAAAGGCATGTTTTACACTGAAAGCAATAGTTTGGACATTTCTGTTCTTGGACAATTCTGTGGGTGGGGGAGATAAGAGTAATAGCGATGAGACATCTTAAAGAAAAATGGTGGCTTAAATTCTCTGGAGGTGGGCAAAAGCATTCATTGCTTTGAGAGTCAAGATGGTGGGGGTTTGCCTCTCAGGTCTTTCATTTGAGCTCAGGGAGATTTCTTTAACTTGTGGCTCCTGTAGAAATGGTTAATAATATTTTCTATTTCAAGATTTTGGCATGGGTATTAAGTGAAATAGTATGCATGACATGCTTACAACAGTGGTTAGCACACATTTATTTGTTAGCTGTTATTGTTAATATTATTGTTAAATAGTAAAAGAAAAAGATTGCAAAACCAATGGGAATTTAGAGTTCAGTATATTCCACAAAAGGCTTATGGAAGGGGTAAAATTTAAATTAAACTTTATAGAGTATAAAGAATTTATGTAGAAAGAAGGAAGTAAAAATCCTAGTTTAGACACAAGTAAAAGCATGCACAAAATAGAAGTTAGCATGTCACATATTGGGTGGGGGCTTACCTGATGAAAAGTCAAGATACATATGGGATTGTGATGGGTAAAAACAAGATTAGGTTTGAGGAACGGTTCTAGAATTTGGCAGAACTTGAAATTTAGCAGAACTTTAGCTCTGTATTACAGGTCAGAAGGAACCATTATACTTTTCAGGCCATGGAAGCAATATAAACTGATGGTTTAGGAAGTTTAGTCAACTGTATTATGTGAGAGGCACTGAAGTTCAAAAAGCTTTATTTCAAGAAGATGACTGGAAGTCTATGCAGTTATCAAGGAATGAGATAAAAGGACTGGGAATAACTTTGGCTGAAAGCAAAATAAGGTTTTACGTATAACTATATATAAGAACAAATTATCTATACATATCTATACAGAGGATAAAAATAAAACTGGTATAGATAGAACAGTAATGAAAGAAAAGCTTGCAGGCTTATACATAAAAATTAAAATTAAGTGTTAATTTATTATTGAAGGATCTAAGGATTAAGTAATAAATATCATATTCTTCCCATGTTGTAAAAAGGAAAGTAATTTTTGTATGTTTAATCAATGGGAAATTGGTTCTACTAGATAAAAGATAGAGCCTGTGCCTGAAGCATTAAGAGGAAGAACCTTAAACTATGCAGATGTATGTGTGTGTGTATATATATATATATATATATATATATATATATATATATTTTTTTTTTTTTTTTTTTTTTTTTTTTTTTTTTTT
>PVKH010041045.1:0-10991 GCA_004027955.1 Chaetophractus vellerosus
CAGTCTTTCATCGGAGCAAGCTCATCGAGGACCCTTCATCGGCCTTTCGTCGGAGCCCCTGGCTTGCAGCCTGCCAGCAGAACCTGGACTTGTGTATCCCCACGGTCACGTGAGAGACTCTTATAAAATCTTATATTTTTAACAGAGATCTCGTGTTGATTCTGTTTCCCGAGAGAACCCTGACTAGAACAGTAAATTAACACTTTTCTTAAATTTCCTTAGTCAAGAATCAGCATGCCTGAGAAATTTACCAACATGACCCTCGTAACAGAATTCTTGCTCATGAGATTCCTTGATGACTGGTTGCTACAGAAACTCTATGCCACCCTCCTCTTCCTCATTAACCTGGCAGCACTCATGGGGAATCTGCTCACTATCACCCTCACTACGATTGACCAGCATCTCCAAGTTCCCATGTATTTCTTCCTGAAGAATTTGTCCTTCATTGATATCTGCTTTATCTCTGTTACTGTGCTCAAATCTGTCATGAACTTCCTGACAAACAGACATTACATCTCCTTCCAAAGATGTGCTTCAGAGGTTTTTCTTTTTCTTTTTCTTTTTCTTGCTAGCACAGAATATGCCCTTCTTATTGTGATGTCCTATGATTGTTATGCAGCTATCTGCCATCCTCTGTACTATGAGGCCATTATGAATAGATGTTCATGTGTGTAGATGATGACAGCATCATGGATTAGTGGCTGTGTCAACAACTCCTTTCATGTAGCAGGTATATTTTCTGTCAGTTACTGTGGGTACAACATAGTGCATCAGTTCTTCTTTGATATTCCATCACTGCTTATACTTACCTGTTATGGAGAAAATAATGTAGAATATGCATTTATTATTACTACCTGTTGTTTGACCTTTATATATTTCATTTTGATGATTATTTCTTATGTTCACATTTTCTCCACTGTGCTAAGGTTTCCATATACTCAAGGAAGGTTTAAAACTTTCTCCACCTGCATTCCCCTTCTCACTGCAGTTACCTTGTTCCTGTCCTCTGCATTCATTGCATACTTAGGTTCCACCTCAAAATCACCATCATCACTGAACATCTTTATGTCTATGTTATATTCTCTATTACCTCCCCCACTGAATCCTGTCATTTAGAGCTTGAGAATCTAGGACATGAAGGCAGCCTTTGTCAAAATGTTTGGTGGAATAATGGCCTCTAAAATTTAAATGTCTAAAATATCTATGACTCCATTAACTACCATAGCATTTCTAATTATTTGTAATTACTTATTTATTTTTTAAAGATTTATTTTTTTATTTATATATCCCCCCTTGCTGCTTGCCCTTGCTGTATTCATTGCCCCTGCACTTCTCTGTGTCCGCTTGTCTCCCCCCACCATGGCATCCCACTGAGTCAGCTCACCGTGTGGCAGTTTGCCTGCTCACCATGGCTTGCCTTCTCAACGAGGCCCCAGGAACTGAACCCAGGGCCACCCATGTGGCAAACCAGGGCTCCACCAATTGAGCCACAGCTGGTTCCTGCTTATTTATTTTTAAATTACTATCTATCTATGATTCCATTGTTGCTGCTACATAGGATTCTGCATTTTATAATGTTAAATGCATCTGAATTTTTATAAGAGTCTTGGCAACTTCCAATCCAGTGGTAATTTTCAAATGGCTATGTTCATATCAATAGGCCATAAGTTTGGGGATTATTCAATTCCAATTCATCTTCACCAACACCAATCTCTTTCTCACCTGGACAAATTATAATAGTTTCAAAATTAATATATTTTATTTCAATCACTTAGAGTGCTTTTTCCCATTTCAGTCTTGCATTAATTAAAATGAAAATGAATATTCTAAATCTAAGATATATTTCTCTTTCACTTTTTATATTGTTGGGTAATTTTATAAGCTGTGATAGCTGAATTTTATAAAACATTAGTTCCTTTACTGTGGCCTTGGAAATATAACATTCAGAATAGTCTTTCAGATAATTTATGAGCATAATATATTTTTAGCAGATGTTCCCCATCGTCTAATTACATAATGACAGTTTTAGGAGTCAAAGAGCATCATCGTGATTGCACATTAACTAAGAATATATTAGGATCACATTTCCAGAAACAGATATATTATGCAAAATTCATATTTATTTCACCCTCAGATTTCATATTTCCATATTTTAACCTTTATATAAATAAAATAAATTTAAACAAATTGATAAATCAATCAAATCTACTTCCAACTTGTTCTAAATTTAAATGTGATTCTTTTAAATTTAAATATCCTAGTTTAAATTTACCCATATAACCTTGATTTTACTTTTTCTCAATTTAAATTTATTTCTAATCTGCTTCTAAACTTTCATGTATTTTCATGGAAATCAATTTCTCTTTCAATTGTATTAGCCTTGTGTCTTGCTTCAGTTTCCACACCACTAACCAGATCAATGATTTTCCTTGTGTTGTTCTTACTTCCTGTCCTATGGTTCTGTTTCACTCCTCTCAGTTCCCAGACATGTTTCCAGGAATAACTTCCTCAAGTAAATTAACTGTGCAAAGGCCATTTCTTAAGTTGAACTATAGGGAAAGACAAACTTAAACATTGTCAGTAAAATTTCTTAGAAGATAAATTTTCTCACATTGTAATGCTATTGTAACTAAGTGCAATAAATTTATAAATATAACCTATTGTTTGAAATAAATTTATATTATTATGGTGATTATAAATATGTAAATAACAAAATCTCAGATATATAAATCCTAATATTTCAAGATATTTAATTTCTATGAAAATCCCTATTTTATTCCATATAAACATTTTTAATCTTTTGATAACAAGTGCAAATTGACTTCATTTAATCTCCTACTACTTTACACTGGCTTTTGGGGAGGAAGTATTTCTCATCTCCACAACTGCATAGAGAAAAACATTGTTAAATTTGAAATTATTTGATGACTAAAAATTGGTCTATTGTTTTACACTTGCAATTTTTCATTGCTCATTTTTTTGGAGATATTTCACATGTTCACTTGTCACTTGAAATCTTCTAAGAATGTTGTACCTGTGCCCTTCTCATGGAATAGCTCTCAACTATGTAGAAAAGTTCTATCAACTAGTGATTTTTTTTAAAAAAAAATTTAACTGGCAAGTAAGTTTGGCAAGTACTTCTATTATTGCTTCATATCATCTCTTGTAAAATAAGGAAAATAGAGTCTGTGAAAGAACATAATGATAATACAGAGTGTCAATGACAGCAAGTTGAATCCTGGTTCTGAAACAAAACTCCAATATTAAAGCTGAAAATGAGAAAAATCTGATTGGTATAAAGTCATTTCTGAGATATGTCTGGATTTTGGATACTACATCTCTATGAAAACAATGGTGAAACTAGCAAAAAATATAGTTTAAGTGGTGTTCCCCAAATATTACATTGCATGATACAGTATGACACAATTTGATTGAGATAATTGATTCTGCTGAATTTTGTCCACTCCCATCATCTCAAAACTAAGGTTCAACATCATTACACATCAATGAAATATAAATTGAAACCCACATTATCATAGCAATATACAGTATTCTCATGTTAACTTTATGAATAATAAATATGAAAGAAAATAATGGAAATTTCAATCAATAATAAAATGAATTAATTGTGGTATATTCATAAAATGAGAACATATAAAGCAAAGAAAATGAGGAAAAACTGAGTCTACACATTAACCATATAAATGGGTTGCTTATATACTAATAGAGTGAAGAAAAGCCAAATGGTAAAAGCATTAAAAGACATACTTTCATTTTTCTATTACCCACAAATGGTAAAATTTTCTGGGCTGAAATTGTTAGCAAAATACTTTTACTTAGCGTACAGCATTGGTGATAGATCACAATCATCCATTCTTGTTTCTCTGAGCTCTATTTGATTACTTCCTTGAGATTTGACTCACTGCATTCTCAATTCATCCTTGCATTTTAACAATTAATTGTATCCCTTCCTAGTACTAGCCCATGAAGACATGGGTTCCCTCTTAGTAGTAAACATCAAAACACCTATGAGAATAAATCGATTTTTTCCCTTTAACCCTTTTATTATTGTCTTTTTTCTTCACCCAACTTGTTACTGCATACAAAGAGGCAAGAAATGGTAAAAAAAAAAAACTAACTGATTTTAAGCCCATGAAATGCATGCAAGTTAAAATTCCCTAAAGTACACAATTGTTCCAAGTCTTCAGAACAGATATTTATTTAACAGGGACCATGGTGCTACTGGGATTCCAGCTGTGTCCATCATGCTGGTGGGCACATGGTGTCACTGAAAGAGACCGTGCATTCAGGGGCAGTGGAGAATAAGGAAAAACACTGAATTTGCAATTGATAATGACTATATTCAGAGCTGTGTCTGAATCTTTGCATGAGGAATAGTATTTTCATATAATATCATCCATTTCTATAAATAAATAAGCAAATAAATAAATGTTTAAATGGCCTTTATGCATTTAGATATATCATGATCAAAATGACTAGTCCTTTAAGATACTGAGTAAAGGTACACAATTATATAAGATGGATATTCTTAACTTTGCCTTTACACTACAGGTTAAGGTCCGAGAATTATTTCCTTCTCACAGTGTGTGTTTTCATATTGGATGCAAAGAAAATTGCAATTTAAAAGGAAATATATTATTTTAGATCAGAAAAGCAATTTGTTAAAATAATTAGTAGGATTGAGTAGACATTTTTTCTAAAGAAGTAATGCAAATAAACTTTGAACTCATGAAAAGATCATCTATATCATTACCCGTTTGGGACATGCAAATCTAAACCATAATGAGATGTCACTTCATACCCTCAAGGATGACTATTATTTAAAAAATCATTGAACATAACAAGGGTTGGAGAAGATTAAGAGACATTGAAAATATAGTGCATTGTTGGTGGGAATGTAAAATGGTGCAGTCACTGTGGAAAGCAATATGGTGAGTCCTCAAAAGCTAAATATAGAACTACAATTTGACCTAGAAATACTTTCACAAACAGAGTGAAAACTAAGTTGCAGAACTCCTATGCTACAACTCAATGGACTCAGTCAGGACGCCTAGTTGGGAGATGAGGATGGATGATGGCAATCCTGGGGAATGGAGAGATCCTGCAGCTGCAGGCAGGAAAATCTTTTCCATTGTATCCATGGGATATAAGCCCCCTCACACGTGGTGTTGGAGGGGACATCACCATCCTAGACTCCTCGGGTTTGGGGGAAGAGCTATGGAGTAGAGTGGACTTGTTGGTGTCCTGTTATAGACTTATTGTGATTCATGCAATGGAAGAAATTACAAAATCATGTGGAGCCAGGGGTCACTGGGCACTTTGGGGGCAAGGAGAGGGAAGGTCAGCTGTAATACAGGGGCTTTTTTGGGACTTGGGGATTGTCTTGGGTGATGATGCAATGGATAATATAGGCCATTTTATATCATCATGTATGATGCAGAACTGTGTGGGAGAGAGGGTGGTCTACATCCTGAACTGTGTTCCATGCATGGAGGCAAAGCCCCAAAATGTGTATTACTCTTACAGGTGATGTGTCACACAGATGAAGGATGTATATGTGGGAGGTTGTGGGAGGTGTGGGAGGTGGGGCATGTGGGTACTCCTAAAATTTCTGTGTAACATTTATGTAAATTGATATATCCTAAAAAAAATAAAAAAACAAAAAAACTAAAAAAAACAGATGCAAACATATTGTTGTATATTGAAACATTACCTCATCTAAATATATTTACATTCATCTAAAAAAAAATCTAAGTTGCAGATACATAGACCAATATTTATAGCAGGATAATTCACAATAGTGAACAACTGAAAAAAATACAAAAATCCATCAACAAATGCCAGGGTAAATAAAACGTGGTAGCTGCACTCACTGGAATATTATTTCTGTATAAGAGAAAATGAATTACAAAACATGCTGCAAAATTCCCTTGAAACATTATGATCCATTAAACAAGCAAGATACAAAATTGCAAAAATTTTTGATATCACTTATTAAAGAAGACTAGAAATAACAAACCCACAAGAGATAGAAAGAAGATTGGAGTCTAATAGGTGAAGTGGGGAAGGAGAAAAGGGGAGTGTTAATTTTTAAAAATAAAAATAAAATTACAAAAATTGTCTGTTCAAAAATGGTGATGGGGCAACCAGATATCCACATTCAAAACAATGAAGTTGGACTTCTAGCTCACACCATATGTGAAAATTAACTCAAAATCAATCAAAAGTCTAATGTAAACAGCTCTATGACTCAGTAGAAAACATATATTAAACATGACCTTGAATTAAAAAGGAAACTTAGGGGGTGTAATTTAGAGTTTGTCCTTATATTGGTACTGAAAATACTTCTGTAGTTATTATGGCTTTCTAGGTGAAGCTTCCCTACATCCCCAGTGAGGTAGAATATACTAAGTCATGATAATAAACACATAGAATTCTTTGGTGAGTGAAACCAACTTCTAGAAAATAATTTTTGCATTATATCCTGTGTTAACTATGGCACAAAGACATCCCTCATATGTTCACACTGAAAATGAATAATTAAAAAAATATAGGATTAGTGTGAAGAAAAATTCAAAATTGCATAAAGGCATTGTATTAGTCAGGGTTCTATTGAGAAACAGAATCAACAGGAGATATTTGTTAATAATATCAGATTTTAAAAGAGTCTCTCATGTGACCATGGGGATGCACAAGTCCAGGTTCTGCAGGCAGGCAGCAAACCAGGGGCTCCAATGAAAGTCAGATGAAAGGTCCTTGAGATTCTGGGAGAAGTTGTCTGACCAAAAACGTGCGGGGAAATTCTCTCTGAATGTTGAAATCACTTCCCCTTTTAAGGCATTCAACTGATTGGATAAAAGCATCACACATTGCTGATGCAATCTCCCTGATTGATGTAGATGTAATCAGCCATCCATGCAGTAAACTCACTGGTGACTGAAGTCCATAAATGCTCTTGTATAACAATTAGCCCAGTGCATGCTGGACCTAATACCAGTACACAATTACCTGGCCAAGTTGGCACATTAGCCTAACCATCACAGTCCAGAACTTGTCAACTCAGCAACCATACACATTATCCTAAACCATACTGAGTCTCTAATTAAATACTATAACAGACAAGCATACATATATATTTCTGCCTAACCATGTTTAACTCCCTTGCATACAACCAGAGCTGCATTAATTCCTCACAGAATAGGGTGCAAGAACTTAGGTAATATTCACTCTTAAACTTGACATCCTTAAATATTATGACATGAAATTAATACAACTTTTCATATGACAGGGGAATAGGTTGGGGAAGAAAACAAAGAAATTAGTTCAGTGTACATATACAATCATGCTCATAACAAAACAAAGAAGAAGGGCTCATGACAATTATAGTCCTCATTTCTGTAACTGGTCACATAGTCGAAGTTCTTATTTATCACTACCTTCTTCTGATACCCATTCCATGTTCCTGTTGCCTTCAGCAAGCATTTCCACTGGCCATGGTTCTTTGCCTGGTGGGGTGACACAAACTTTCATTCTGGAAGATTGTGGGCCATTGTTAGGCCTGCTTGAATTGGTTTGTTGCAATTTTCCATTGACTTTAATCACAGGGCATGGCAGTACTTGGAGATGCTCTAGATGTCCTGAATTCCAGGCAAACTCTTCTTTATCCTCATTATGTAGATGTGGTCCTATTTCCCCTTGATAGTCAGGATCAATCACCCCCACCAATACCATAATTCCTTTCTTTGTCTGTTGATTCACAGATAAGGGGAGCCCAAAGTGGCCAGGTGGTAGTTTTAACTTACAGCTCAATGGAAACAATGTTGTGTTACCTGGTGGCAGCACTCCTGCTTTTGGGACTAAAACCTGGAGACCAGCAGAGCTTAAGGTTGCAGGGATAGGAAGCAAAAATTTTCCTAGTGGGTTACTAGGGGTAATAGTGAGTGGTGCCACTCCCATTTCCACCACTTGATTCCTGGACCCATGAATCCTGGTTATGGGAGAAACAGCACCATAGACAGGATGCTGATTTAGAGCATACACATCCTCTTGGAGAATATTGTCACAGCCCTGCAAGGTATTGCCACCTAGTAGGCACCATAACTGAGTCTTCAAGAGGCCATTCCACCGTTCAATTAATCCAAATGGGTTCCTTAATCAGAAGAAATGCTGTGTGGAATGCCATGGCAGGAGTTAAGATATTCGGTAAGTCCACAGATGAAAGTTTTGGAAGAAGCATTGCATGCTGGAAATGAAAACCCATATTCAGAGTATGTGTCTATTCGAGTTAAAACAAATCACTGCCCCTTCCATGGGGGATGTGGTCCAATATAGTCAATCAGCCACCACGTAGCAGGCTGGTCACCTTGAGGAATGGTCCTATATCAGGGCTGAGTGTAGGTCTCTGCTCCTGGCAGTTTGGGCATACAGCAGTGGCAGTAGCCAAGTCAGCCTTGGTGAAGGGAAGTCCATGTTGCTGAGCACATGCATAACCTCCACCCCTATCTCCATGGCCACTTTGTTCATGAGCCCATTCGACAATGACAGGAGTGGCTGGGGAAAGATGCTGAGGATTAGCCACAGAATGGGACATCTTATCCACTTATTAAACTTGTCCTCTACTAAAGTCACCCTCTGGTGAGCATGCATTTGGGACACAAATATATGTTCATGTTTTTTGCCCACTTAGAAGGTTCTATCCACATACCTCTTCCCCAGACCTCCTTGTTACCATTTTCCATTCATATTACTTACAAGTCCTCAATCATCCAGCCAAGCCATTAGCAACATCCCATGAGTCAGTGTACAAATGCCTCTGTCCATTTCTCCTTCCAAGCAAAATGAACAACAAGGTGCACTGCTCAAAGTTCTGCCCACTGAGAGGATTTGTCCTCATTGCTATCCTTCAAGGATTTCCCAGAAATGGGTTGCAGTGCAGCAAGTTGTCCACTTTCTGGGGGTACTTGCACATTGTGCAGAACCATCTCTAAACCAGGCCCAAGTTTTCTCATCCTCAGTCAACTGATTGTAAGAGACTTCCCAAGAGACCAAAGCTGTGGGCTGGGAAATAGGAGGTAACATGGCAGGGGTGGTGACCATTGGAATTTGAACTACTTCCTCATGTAACTTACTTGTACCTTCAAGACCACTCAAGCCATATCTAGTTTATACCACTTCCACTTAATTATGGAGTGGTGCTCTGCATGCCCACATTTATGGTTTGGTGGGTCAGACAACACCCATCTCATGATAGGCAACTCAGGTCTCATTGTAACTTGATGGCCCATGGTTAAACATCCAGGCTCTACTAAGGCCCAGTAGCAAGCCAAAAGCTGCTTCTCAAAAGGGGAGTAGTTATCTGCAGAGGGTGGCAATGCTTTGCTCCAAAATCCTAAGGGTCTGCATTGTGATTTCCCTATGGTGGCCTGCTGGAGGCTGCAGACAACATCTCTATTTGGCACTGAAACTTCCAGCACCATTGGATCTTATGGATCATATGCTCCAAATGGTAGTGCAGCTTGCACAGCAACCTGGACCTGTTGCAGGGCCTCCTCTTGTTCCAGTCCACAAACAAAACTAACAGCTTTTATGGTCCCTCAGTAAATGGGCCAGAGTAGCACACCCAGATGAGGAATGCATTCTCTCCAAAATCCAAAGAGGCCAACTAAACATTGTGCCTCTTCTTTGGTAGGAGGAGGGGCCAGTTGCAACAGTGTATCCTTATTTTAGAAGGGATATTTCAACAGGACCCACACCACTGGACACCTAGAAATTTCACCGAGGTGGATGAAATCTGTATTTTTGTTGGATTTATCTCCTATCATCTCACATGCAAATGCCTTACTAATTAATCTTGAGTCTTTGCTACTTCTTGCTCAGGTGTCCTAGCAACATGATATCATTAATATAATGGACTAGTGTGATGTCTTGTGGGAGGGAGAGATGATCAAGATCCCTGCAGGCAATATTATGACATAGGGCTGGAGGGTTGATATACCACTGAGGCAGGGCAGTGAAGGTATACTGCTGGCTTTGCCAGCTAAAAGGAAACTGTTTCTGGTGGGCCTTACTAATGGAAATTGAGGAAAAAGCATTTGCCAGATCAACAGCTGCATACCAGGTACCAGGGGAAGTGTAGCTTTGCTCAAGCTATGATAATTTATCTGGGACAGCAGCTGCAATTGTAGTTACTGCCTGGTTAAGTTTACATTAATCTACTGTCATCCTCCAAGATCCATCTGTTTTCTGCACAGACCAAAGAGGAGATCTGAAATGGGGATGTGTTAGGAATCACCACCACTGCAACCTTCAAATCCTTGATGGTTGCACTAATCTCTGCAATCCCTCCAGGAATCAGAATTGCTTTTGATTTAATATTTTGCTAGACAGGGACAGTTCTAGAGGCTTCTACTTGGCCTTTTGCAAACATGATATCCCTCAATCCACAAGTAAGGGATCCAATGTGGGGATTCTGCCAGTTACTGAGTGTAATGGTTTGACAGTTTATGTAATTATGAATTCCAAAAATATAAATTGCATCATACTTGTAGACTGATCTCTTAATCTGGGTGTGATTGAGGTCTTTGCTGCCTCACATGGGACATTGATCCCCACCCCTTGGTGGGTGTGGTCTCAAGTATAAAAGGCTAGACAAAAGGCAGCAATGAGAGAAGCAGATTTGAGAACCAGGTCTGATGTTGGAGTGAGCCATTTGCATGATAGTCTACAGATGGCCTTGTGGAGAGACAAAGCATAGAGAGCCTCATGGTCTACAGCTGAACTTGTGGAGGAAGCAGAAACTAAACACAGAGAGAAACACAGCCACAATGGGAGAGTAACCCAAAGGCCTGAGCCCTTGCAGACATCAGCAGTTGTCTTGCTCCAACACATGTACTTTGGTATGAGAAGAAACTAATGCTTTGTTGCCTGGTAACTGTCAGCTTCTACCCCAAATAAATACCCTTTATAAAGAC
>PVKH010041046.1:0-10995 GCA_004027955.1 Chaetophractus vellerosus
CCACCTTGGTCCAGGTACTGGAGCCGCTGGAGGTTGAAGGGGATGCCGACCATGAGATCTAGGTCCTCCTTGAGCTCCCGCACAGTCATGTCGCCGCGGCAGTTTGTCACTCGGAACATCTCCCCCGTCTCCTCCAGCCGCACCCACATGACGAAGACGTCAGGGGCCCGGTCAGGCGACAGGCTCGCGGCCCGCGGGAGGCCCCCGAGCCCCGGGCTGAGGCCGCCGTCCCGGGCCGGGGGCTGCGGGCCCGCCACGCCCGCATTGGGCCCGCCGCGCCCCGGCGCCCCAGCCCTCGCGCCGCCCCGCGCCCAGGCCCGCCGGCCCGCAGGGGGCTCTGGGCGAGGGGCGCCCCCCGGCGTCCCCGCGGGCCGCGCTCCGCCGGCGCCCGCCGCACCCTCCGCCGCCCGCCGCATGGCCCCGCCGCGCGTCCTGCCGGCTGGGTGCGGGGGCCGCGCGTCACCAACGCCCCCGCCGGCCGAGCCCCGCAGCGCCCCCGTGGGGACCCCCGGGCAGTTAGCCCCGCGCCCCGCCTCTGCCGCCCACGGCGCGCGCGGGCCGCCCACCACGGGCCGAGCCCCGCAAGGTGGGCAGCCGGGGGACGGTGCTCGCGGCCCCGCGCTTCCCCTTAAGGCCCAGTGCCCCGAGCCAAAGGCGCCCGGGCCGCCCCTGCCCTTAACAAAGGACAGGTGCACGTGGGCGCTGGAGACGGTTCTTGAATAACGGCAAAGGGCACAGGCGCTTCCTGGAGCACTCGGGGAGGTTTATTGAAATAATTAGAGGCAGACGCCGAGGCGCCCCGCCGCAGGCCGAGCTCCCGTCCATGTCAGTTCCTTTAGCCGGGAAAACAGAATATTCGACGATGTTAAGGAAAATGTTACCTTTTCTCTGTGTCTGGTTAAAATACAATCTTTGTGTAATTCGGAGCAAACCACCTAGAGGAATTATGGGTGAATGACCCTCTAAATCATCATTGTATGAATCGTCTACAGAGAATTAAGTGCAGTCTTCAGTCGTGCTTAAAAATCATATTTCCAGCATGAATGAAAAAAAAAAAACATTGCAGAAATAGGGTTCCCTTCGGCAGACCTGGGCAGTGGCCCCCGGTGGAAAGCCTTCCCCAGGCCACCCCTGAAGGAAGAGAAACACCTTAACATAAATTTGGAAAGCTCTCTCAAAATCCATCAAGTCTGAAAATGCTCTTGAATTTTTGGAGTGTGAAAGGTGCTGATAAAAAGGCTGAACGAGGGGGGAAATGTCCATTGAGATAAAGGCTGAGGCTGTTCTATTGTTAAAAATACCTTTCAAGCAAACTCTGTTGGAGAGAAACCATCTGTGCTTTTCCATTAATTCATCCAAGAAGAGGCAGAGAGTTCAAATAAACAGGAGGCTTACATGTGATGATCAAATTACAAACACTCAAAACCCCTACCTATCAGCAATTAAAAAAATACAAAGAAGAGATACACTGATGGAGTGGGGTGGGGGGTGAACCACAGAGGATGTCAAGGGAGAAACAGAACAATCTTAGAAAAATCTCAGTTGTTACAAAAGAGAAAAAAAAGAGCTTTAAAAGTACTTTTTTTGCAGAGAAATTATAGCAATTTTAAAAACTTCACATTGGAAAGGCATTCATATTGAATAACAGAAAAAAATTTTAACATATAAGCCGAAATGTTAGAGGTTAGATTATTTCGTTACTAAAGAGCCATGTTTTTGCCCACAATCTACAAGCCCGTTGTGATTCAGCATGCAAATTCTACACATCACAACACAAACTGAAGGTAATTTTTTTCCTTAATGGAAAATTAAGCTCTGCACAGAATACAAGATTCCAGTTGAATAATTCTACTTGCTGCTAGATCAAGAGACTAACAACATGACAATCTCAATTTCTAGGCAATAAAAAAAATTAAAATTAAAATTGCTTGTTACCGAAGCAAAACAATACCTCCATCTATTTACTTTAGGCAAGTATTGAACACAAGATGGATTGAATTTTTTTTTTTTTTAACGTGTAGCCCGCCAATTGATTAACTCACTCTCTGCTGAAGCTACCAAAATGCTACCCTGGGTTATAATTTGAAATTCTCACACATGTGCTTTATTTTCTTTGGCACAGTATAGATTCCTTCCTTTCTCTTTAAAGAATCAGCTCAATGGAATTTGGGGAGGAAAACAAAAAACATCCTGTATACCAGGAAATTCAATATATAGCCCCAGACACTTTATTAAAAAAAAAAAAAAAGAAAAAAAAAAAGAAAAAGATCAAAGGAAGAATGGAAATAGCTTACATGCCCCCTTTAGCTAGCTCCTGAACCCCAAATGAATTGCTCCTCTTTCCTTCTCTTATGCCTACCTTTGAGAACATAAAAACAGAAACAAGAAAAATAACCTGAGCATGCATGCATGTAGAATTTAATCAAATATTTATAGAATGAAGCAGTTGTTAATGAAAAACTTGTTTAAATTCTAGAGCATCTTTCTCCCAGTCTAAATTTTATAAGCATAAAGTCTAAGTTCTGTGTACTTAAGTCAATTTCAAGACTATTGTAATTTAACCCCCAAACCACTGGTGCTTGTGGAACAAGTATATGGACTGATCAGAACTATGATTTCCTAAATTATTAAGATTCTAATACACGTGCAAAATTTCTTAAACATATGACAACACATCCATATAAAAAACGAAAACTCCTTCAGCTTTATACCTCTGTCAAGGACCAATACATATATATATTTATGGATATGATTCCCGCAAGAAGGGTAGGGGGGTAGGAGTGTTTGAGGAAAAGATCTAAGTAGAGTTTATAAAAAAACAACAACACAGTATTAGAAGGCCATAAATCATTTAGCAGATTTTTTTAAATATCACATTTTTCAAAAGTAAACAAATTGGGCTATATTTGCAGCAACTCAAAATGGAGCATAAATTTGAATGATGTATTTGTTCTGTTCAGTGATAGGAGGCTAATGTTACATTAATATATTTTCTTCCTGTCAAGAGTTATTTACATATGTACAGTATTTCAGTTAAAAATAAAATATACCACCATAAACTATATTTTATAGGGAAGCATGAGGGGAGGCAAATATGCAGGTCTATTAAAGACTTTCAAGCTTATAATAAACTACTGTATTGTGGGGGGGCAGGGAGAACTTTAAATAATGTAGTATGTAACAGGGCAAACAAATCACTAGCCAGCAATTGATGCTATGGAGGGCCCCAAACACAATTAGCCAGCTGGCTCTGCAACTTTCAAAAGGATCAGACTCTGGAGGGAGGGCACGCACAAAGCACCCCCAGCCATCCGGGCACCCACCCTGGTGCAATTCCTGTCTGCAGACCAGACAGGGGTCATCTGAAGGCATGGCATGCAAGTTTAAGACGTATTTTCTCTCTCAGCAGGTATGGTCCAATCAGTGTCCCTTCGAGTGATGATAAGAAAACGTGCCAAGCATGAAATGTCCAGAATGTGACCGATCACAGGGTAGTTAATTCTGTTTTTCTAGCAAAGCAGTGTCTATGATGTTCAGCCGCTTTGGTTCTAGGGTGGCAAAAAAGGAAACATCTTGGTCCCGGTCGGACTGCAAAGCTAAGACGGTCTCTTCGACGACTTCAAGATGAGGGTTACCGGCATTTCTAAAATATGCTAAAGAGAGAAAACGCAAGTTTGAATCATATGTGCCATGAACTGTGTTCTAAAACATACTCTAGGGGTTTTTTTTGTTTTTGTTTTTAAATCACATCTCAGGCCAATCATTTTTTTCATGGAATAATTATATAAATAAATTCTCTAAAATGATAAAAATTTCTTTAATGAAAGAATATTTCTCACATTTTGAAGACTAGGCATGTATATTTTGAAAACCGTAATAACTAAAAAATTTTAATGCTATCTTTTCTTCCCTACAATACAAAAAAGATTGACAACATGTGGAATTGGCAGGAAGAGCAGATTGCTGGCAGGGTGGGGGATAGAGGGGCAGGAAACACATATACACAGGGCAGGGTTTAAGATGTTTCCCTATATATGTGGTATAAAATGAACTAGCTAAGGAAAACAAATCTGATATTAAGTCATGCAGGTTTAAAATAACTGATCAGTTGGGCTGCAAATGTTTTCTTACCAACTACAAAATAGTACTATTAAAACCCAATAGTAGTTAAGGCTTAAGTTTGCTACCTTCCTTAGCTTTCATAATCTCTCTTCATGTTTTATAACTCAAAATTTACAAAAGATTCCTTCATTTCCAGAAGACAATGTAATATTTTGCATTTTAGCATTTGCTTATTAAATGTGAAATCTGGACTACATTCATTTCCTTAGTCATTTCATTAATAACAAAATATTATGTAGAAAAGTGAACATGTTAATTTACATTAATAAATCTTAAGTATGCTTTTATATAATTTGTTACAATACTCAAGAGGAAATCTAGTTGCTGCCTTAACAACGGATAGAGTTTAAAATGTCCACATTTAGGGAAGTGGTCCACACACCCTTTTCCAACAGTGTCTGCCTTAGAGCTTTGGCCAGCAAAACTCTGACGTTTGGCACAGGATCTGACGCAAGGCTTAAAAGGCTAGGGAGTAAGTGTTCGACAAACTGGTCCACGGGGATGCATTCCTCGCTCACCACCGCCTGTGACGAAAAAAAGACCCAGTCAGGGAGTCAGCGTTTTCCAGAGGGATTGGCATGTTTTTTTCTGAAAACATACACATATACTTCTCTAATTCCAAAAAAGTAACTTCAGGATTTTTAAGTTTAAGGGGAGTGTGTTTATGTGTGTATTTGGGTGTGAATTTAAAAATCTCTACCACTAAAGTTGGTTAGAAACACAGTTAACATTTTCTTTTCATTTATTACCGAACACTGGGTTACAAGTGGTATACTATTTGGTGAGGAAAGCATAGGCTTTGGAGCCAGGCAGATCTAGGTTCAAAACCTAACTTGGTCATTACTAGGTACATGGTCTTGGGTAAGTGACTTAACCTTTTTGAGCCTCTGTTTCCTCATCTGTACAATGGGGACAATGTAAGGACGAAGGTGGTTTATGCAAAGGATCTCGCAGAGGCATACCACCTCGGGCCTGCCAGAAAGGGTAAGAACCGGGCAGGCCCATACCTGTCAAGTAATGGCCAAATCCCAGAGCCTCGCCAGTGCCCGGCCCTCTATAAATAACTAGTAAACACTGCTCCTGCAAGAAACACCAGCATTTGCATAATGCTTCCCAAATGACAGAATTTTACATGCATTAACTCATTTAATTCACAGACCCAACCTAGGCTAATCAGAACTAGCCTAAATTTATGGGTGACAGCACTCTGGTCTCATGTGGGCATGACACCCAAAGGGCTCATGACCAACAGGTGGCAGCAGGGCCGAGATTCCAGCCCAGCTATCTGGTTTCTAAACCCCGTGGCTCTTTTCTCTTTTCACTAAGGGGTCATTTGCGCTCTTGTGGTGGGTCCTGCAATGGCAGCTGTGTGCTAGGCAGTGTTCTAGGTAACTTTGATGCATAATCCCATTAAAGCCTCACAATAACACAAGGAAGTAGGTCTGAACTACTGTCACCCCCATTTAATAGATGATGAAAATAAAGGCAGAGAGGCTCCTTTTCCCACAGCCACACAGCAGGGAAGCAGTGAAATCAATGGGGCTTTAAATCACATGGTTTTGACTCTAAAGCCTGCCCTTTTAACCTCCAGGTCGATCTCTCCATAGAGCTGCATTTAAATGATAATTAATATGGCCCTTAAGAAGTTCCTCTGGTCTAACACCCCCTCCTTTTGTTTGTTTATTGTGGGCTTTCTAAATCTTTAACAATTAATTGGTGAAAGCAAAAAAAAAAAAAAGTCATTTATTTTTCTTGATCAAAATTAATTGATGTCTTTCCTTTTGTTTATTTCATCATGGATTTTCTACATCTCAGATAAAGAATTTAAAAGTAAAATTATTGTATGTATGCTTTCTCCAAAAACGATCTGGAGCGCTGGAGTTTTCCTTATGAAACGCTGTGGTGTCAGTCCTGCTCCTCTGAGTGGACCCCTCAAGCCAACAGGGGGCCCATGGGGAGGCCTTTGCGGGGGTGGTCATGAGGGAGAGAAAGCAGGCTTTGGGACCTGGGGTCTGGGGTCAGGCAACATCCAACCTCAGCTTTACTGTACAGTCGGCAAAACAGGTTAGTGGCTCATGAATATTCCTGATACCATTCCCTCTACTTTTGTACATGCTCGAAAATGGACATGATAAAAAGTAAAAACTTTTACAGGAACACATTAGGCAGAAAAAAACCCATGTCTTCACACTTCCTGTGTGATCTGGAGCAAGATACCCAACCTCTCTGGGCTCCAAATGCGTCATCTGAAAAAAACAGGTCTGAAGGTAACTGGATGTGCCATGGCACTGTACAGCAGCTCTCACTGTTGAGGATTAAGGTGAGGTGCCCGGCCCCCAAGAGGAGTTCAAGCAATGGCAGCCATTAGCACTGCCATCCTCTCCAGCCACACAAATCACATCCTCACCTCCAAGGTGCTAACTGGAGGGGGTGGTCTAAGGTTGCTTGAATGCCACATCCATCTTTATGTTAAAAAGGTTAAGTAACCTCTGTCCTAGCTTGTTGCTCTGCTCAGCACCCCACTTCCCCTCCAAGGCATCTGCTCAGGTGAGGTGCAGAGATGGACACAACCCTAGACTGGGTATGGCAAGAGCAGGACTCTGCATTGGCCCTCCCCTACTACATGGAAGGTGTCGGAAAGCAGGGGCTTATTCATTCTCTTTCTCTACATCCAGAATATACCTGGCACACAGTAGGTGCTCAATCATTGCCAGTGTGAGGGATGCATGCCCCACTGGGTAGCCCTGGGCAGGTCACTCCAGCTCCTGTAAGAGGGAGCCTGGCTGCCTGGGATTTTCTCTCAGGTGAACTTAGCAAATGTATACCCAGGGTAGAGTCTCTCTCCCCCAGGCCATGCTAACCTGACAAATGAAAGCGAAGGCTTGCCTTCCAACCCACTTAGGACAGTGCCGGAACCGTACGATGAGCTCATTGATAAAATTTAAGCCCAGTGCACTTTCACTGTTTGAGTAGAACTTCTGCAGAATTGCCACAACCTGTGAAAAATATTTGAAGAGAAAATTTCAAATGCTGCCATCTATTTGAATTATGAATACCACTCTACATGGAAACCAGACATTTTTATTCACCTTCCACCTTAAATGAATTTATGAGCATAAAAGAAAGTAATATGTGTCATGGTAATCATTAGAACACAGAGACAAAAAGAGGTTTAACTACACGGGCTCCCACACATGCACTCACTCACACAAAGCCCTTCATAAAAATGAAATTAAAAAGGGACCAGCATTAGAAAAATACATTATTAATCTTAGGTTCCAAATTCTAGAAGAACATCCCCTGCATAATAACTAAATCATTATATTTAGGAACATATCATTTTCATAAAATTCTAATACCATCAGAGTACTTAAGTCAATCAATATTTTCAAATGAGATTCTTCTGTCAGTATTCAGCTGGTATAAGTCCACATGAAACAAAATCAGCTTTTCTATGCTAGAATCGTTGCTCCTAAATATTGTTCTATAAAACCATGCTATGGAGCAGGGGTTCTTAACCAGGGGGTCTGTGAGCTTGAATTGAAAAAAATCAACTCATTATCTTTATTTTCTCTGACCTCTAAGTGAAATCTAGCATTTCCTTCACTTATGAATGTATGCAATAAATAAATCACAGTAGTATTCATTTCACCTGACTGGCAAAGGGGTCTGTGGAACAAAAAAGGTTAAGAACCCCTGCTGTAGAATAAACCCAACCTATATTTTTACAAGACACTAAGCCATTGTTTAAAGGGTTTCCTATATTAGGTGACTAAGGTACAATTTCCATCACTGAAGCATACTGCTTCATAAAAGAGCTATTTTGCAAACTGATAAAACTATAATACAATTCCTAACTTCAAAATTTAAAAGCGGGGAACCAGCTGTGGCTCAATTGGTTGGGCTCTGTTTACCACATGGGAGGCCCCGGGTTCAGTTCCTGGGGCCTCCTGGCAAGGCAAGCCGCCATGTGGTGAGCTGACGCAGCAGGGGCAGATAAGCAGACATGGAAAAATGCAAAAGCAAAAATGAACACAGCACGCACAAGCAGCAAGGGAGGGATATATAAATAAATAAAAATAAATCTTTAAAGAAAAAAAAAATTTAAAAGCTGGTTCCAAAGGTAAAGCTGCCAAATTAAGCCAAAAAAAAAAAAATTTAAGGGGTTAAAATGGAAGATACATAAACATTTCTATTTCCAAAAATCACATATAGAAAAGGCCATGATTCCTTACTAGTTTGAAGGAAATCCACCGAACTTCAGAAACCTTATCTGCACATAACTTTAAGGCAATATGTATTAAGTATTCGTAAATATCATTGGGATTGTAGAGTTCCAAAATCAGTATCAGCTGCCTGAAATTTAAAAAAAAAAAAATTTTTTTTTCTTTTGCTAAAAACAAACAAACAAAAAACAAAAAACCAAACCAAACACGTTATTCATGTCTCTTTACTCTCATTTTGTCTTTGTAGATAAAAATAGCTGGGCTGGGAATGAACGGCAAGACCTGACGAAGCCTGCAGTCAGAAAAGGGCTGCTGGAGAAAGCCGAGAAAGATGCCCACACAAAGAAATGTGAAAAGAAATCTTAATTCTCCATCACACACACAAAATCCAGCCAAAGTAAATAAATTTAACCTTAAAAAAAAAAACAGGCTGAGAAATTTATGAATTCAGATATAATATTTCAAATTTAGGTTATCAGTTCAAAAGCACATAAAACTTTAAACATCAGATAACATCAAAATAGCAGAATGTCAAAGTTCTCAAAGATCAACAGTTAGAGGGAAAACTCAAATGAGATATTCACTGCCTCCAGAGTGTTCCTGAAACCGCAAATTAAATTTTATGCTTTTGCTTGCCTGCTCACGGCAAGCATGGTTCATGAGCCTTTTTAAATCCAGCAAGGTCCGCTTAGAGAGAACCGGGAGCATCTGTTCTTTACTCCAACAGAATACAATTCATCTGAGAGCAGGTTGAGAAAATCTACCACAGCTTTCACTATTTTCTAAAAGGGACTGGGGGAAAAGGGTATGAAAATAAACGGCATTATTTACACACAGGCAACCAAAGGAAATGAAAAAGATATTGGGAGGAAGTTAGAACCAGAAGCCAGGAGGGCCGGTGAATACTTTCATATCAAAAAGACTGTTTTCAGAAAAACGATACCAATATCATGGGCATGGGAGCACAGAATTCATATCAGTAGCTTTGGCTTCAATAACCACAGCAGAGATGGAAGATAGGAAGCGCTCAGAGACCACACAATCGAGGTGACTGGGGCCGTTCCGTTCCCCTCTGGGTCCCGGTCTCGGTCCTGGTCCCGGTCTCAGTCTCGGTCTCAGTCTCGGTCTCACCACCAAGCAGGTCTGCCAGCCATGAGGTCCCACACACCGCCGCTAGAGGTCGCAATGCTTTCGTGAAAAACGTGGGTCTGTTTTTCTCTATTCTTTTAGAAGAACAGTAAGCTGGAACATGGCATAATGACTAAAACCTCAATCTCTCAAATTAGGCTAAATGATTAAAGATCACAGCAAAGAGAAAATCTTTTAGTTTGCCCCTGGCATCAACCAAATCATATCCTGAATAGCTGCAAAAGCCTGATGAATTTCTACGGGGAAGACAATTATTTGAGAGAGTTCTAGTTGCAGATAAGAAAAATGAAAACTAAAAAGATAAAGAAATGGATCTCAACCCAGAGAAAACTAAAACCCAAACAACCACCACCACAAACAACTCTACTTAACACCACAGAAAGCACATTATTCACATCGGGAAGGGAAATTATTTAAAATGATGTTTTCATTCTTCCAGAATCAGTAAAACCTTTAACATCCCCTTTGCCAGCACAGAATGGAATTAAATAACTCCTACACACACAAAACGATGTACAGATATGAGCCACCTTGGGGGACATTTTTATTTAATAATTGTCTCATCTGGATTAGATCTTTCCATGTCTCTCACTGCAGCATAATTTTCTTTAGAAGCTAAAGTACATAAACCACACAGTACTCTACAGAGAGGACTAGACGCAGAATGTTCCACAAAGCTTTAGCAAAAAGTGCTCCGATTAATAGGAAAATATTGAAGAGCAGGTGATTCATCTTTTATTTGGTTCAAATAAATTGCCTTATAGAACAGCAGAACACTCTAATTCTAAAGTGACTCTAGGCCTGTCTTCTTCTAAAAATGAATATCTCCCAGGAGACTGTGGAAATTAGAGTTTTGGAATTCAGTTTATCCCGTAATAAAAACATAATCTCTTTATCCAAAAAACAAACAAACAAACAAAAAAACCCCACTATTATTGCTAGTTTAGAAATCAATTATAAGGTAGGAAAATTAAGAATTATTCAATCTAATTTGCCTTCCCATATCCCCAAACAGTTTTTACTTACTCTGCTAGTTCATATCGAAACCTCCAATTCCTGCTATCAGTTACTACAAATTCTTGAAGCTGATAAAGATATTCTCTCCTCTTGTCTGCATGAAGCAACTATTTTAAAAAAATGTACATATAAATATAAACATATAATCCTTCAAACCCCCTCTCCCCCCAAAAACCCTCCTTTTACTACACTTCGGATTATGCATTTGCCACCAGCAGGAACTTTGTCCAAACAAAAAACCCTCCTTTTACTACACTTTGGATTATGCATTTGCCACCAGCAGGAACTCTGTATTTCCCTAGCATCTCACAAGCTGTTAGCAGCATGGCTGGGAGTGAACGTTGCTAGGAACTGACATCAACTGCATCCTTGAATGCTTCCAACCTTTCCCCCTGGTTAGCATATGTGCTTATGTCTTCCCAAATGTCCCCAGGTCTTCCTTCTTTCACAGTTTCCTATCTAAAAATAAACAAAAAACCAC
>PVKH010041047.1:0-11058 GCA_004027955.1 Chaetophractus vellerosus
GTACTATCATCACCTCAGTCAATTTTAGAATGTTTCATTACTCCAAAAGGAAAAAATCCCATACCCCCTTCAACCCCCCCATTGTTGTCTCTTAGAATTCATATAATATCCTCACTGCCATCGCTGCAAAAATATTACAATATTAGTTAACTGTTGTCCATGAATTAAATTAGTTGTAATTTTTCCATGTCACCATATTCTTAACACTTTGTAAAAGAAAAACGTTATTTTATTTATACTATTAACTACACTCTTCATCTACCACCAAAATCACTATGTTTTACATACCCTGGATTATTTTCTAGTGTCCTTTCAATTGTCATTTACATCCACAGACAACCCCTTTCAACCACAGTCACATTTATAAATCGGCAATGTTAGTTATACTCACTATTTAATGTGTTTCCATCAACTCTATTCATTTCCACACTTTTACAATAAACCTTATTAAAATTTCTACATACATTAAACATCAGTTCCCATTCTCAACCCACATTCTATCTTCTAGTAACTTATACTGTAGAGTTTACCTTGGTGAGCACATTCAGCATTCTTAGTTCATATTAATTAGACCATACAAAATTAGTCCTTTTTTGTCTGGCTTATTTCACTCAACATAATATTCTCAGTGTTCATCCATGTTGTCATACGCATCCTGATTTCATTTCTTCTTACAGCTGACTACTATTCCATTGTATGTATATACCCCATTTAGTTTATCCATTGATCCATTCATCAAGTTGATAGATACTTGGGCTGTTTCCATATTTTATCAATTTTAAATAATGCTGCTGTGAATACCAGTGTTCAAATGTCAGTTCATATCTTGCTTTTAGTTCTGCATCTATTCCTAGTAATGGGATTGCTAGATCATATGGCAGTTATGCATTCAGCTTCTTGAGGTACTTCCAAACTGTCTTCCACAGAGGCTGCACCATTCTACATTCCCACCATGTTTTTTAAAATAATGGTCGTTCTATAAGGTGTGAAATCGTATCCCATTGTAATTTTGATCTGCATTTCCCTAATAACTTCCTTCTATTCCTGTTTTTTGGAGTGTTTTTATCAAGGAAGGATGCTGTATTTTGTCAAAAGCCTTTTCTGTGTCAATTGAGAGGATTATTTGATTTTTCTTGTTTAATCTGTTAATGTGGTTTATTACACTAATTGATTTTTTGTGTTGAACCACCCTTGCATACCTGGGATAAAATCCACTTGATTGTGGTGTATAATTCTTTTAATGTTCTTTTGTATTCGGTTTGTAAGTATTTTATTGAGGACTTTTGAATCTATATTAATTAGGGAAATAAGTCTGTCGTTTTCTTTCTTCATAATATCTTTATCTGGCTTTGGTGTTAGGATGATGTTGGCTTCATAGAATGAGTTTGGTAGCATCCCCTCCTGTTCAATTTTTTGGAAGAGGTTTTTGATGACTGTTTCAATCTCTTTACTTGGGATTGGTTTGTTAAGGTCTTCTATTTCTTCTAGGGTCAATGTAGGTTGTTCATGTGTTTCTAGGAGTTTGTCTATTTCATCTAGCTTGTTGGCATACAGTTGATCATAGTATTCTCTTATGATTTCTTTTATTTCTTTGGTGTCAGTAATGTCCCCCCTCTCATTTCTGATTTTATTTCTTTTCAACTTCTCTCTTTTTTTCTTTTTCAGTCTAGCTAAGGGTTTGCCAATTTTGTTCATCTTCTCTAAGAACCAATTTTTGGTTTTATTAATTCTTTCTATTTCTGTTGTTGTTCTTAATTTCATTCATTTGTGCTGTGATCTTTATTATGTCTTTCCTTCAGCTTGGTTTGGGATGTTTGCTGTTCTTTTTCTAGTTCCTCCAGATGTCCAGCTAATTAAGTCTTTGATTTTATCTCATTTTTCTTTTTTAATGTAGACATTGAGGGCTGTAAATTTCTCTTTCAGTACTGCCTTTGCTGTATTCCATAGGATTTGATATGTTGTATTCTCATTTACGTTCATCTCAAGATATTTACTGATTTCTCTTGCAATTTCTTCTTTGACCCACTGATTATTTTAAGAGTGTGTTGTTTAATCTACATGTATTTGTGAATTTTCCCTTTTTCCATCCATTATTAGTTTCTAGCTTCATTCCATTATGTTCAGAGAAAGTGAATAAGGTATATCCTGGAAAAGGATCCATGAGGACTTCAAAAGAATGGATGTCCTGCTCTTTGGGGGAGTAATGCTCTATAAATATCTGTTAGGCCTAGTTTATTTATCTTGTTATTCAAGCTCTTTATTTCATTATTTATACTCTGTCTAGATGTTCTATCCAGTGCTGAGAGTAATGTATTGAATTCTCCAACTGTTTTTGTGTAGACATCTTTTTTCTATTTCTCCCTGCAGGTTTGCCAGTGTGTGTCTCTTGTATTTTGGGCCACCCAAATTTGGTGCATAAATATTTACTATAGTTATTTCTTCTTGGTGAATTGCTCCTTTTATTAATATATAATGACTTAATCTTTTACAACAGTTTTGCATTTGAAATCTAATTTGCCTGATATTGGTATCATTGCTCCAGATCCTTTTTGGTTGCTATTTGCATGGAATATCTTTTCCCAACTTTAATTTTCAACCTGATTATGTCCTTATGTCTGAGGTGAGTCTTTTGTAGACAGCATATAGATGGCTCATGTTTTTATATCCATTCTGTCAGTCTTTGTCTTTTGATTGGGGACGTCAGCCCATTAACGTTCAATGTTATTACCATAAAGGCATTACGTACTTTGTCCATTTTATCATTTGACTTTCCGTTGTCATATCTTACAGTTGTCTATCTTTCTACCCTTTAAGTTACCCTTACTAATAATCTTCATTTCTACACTCTTCTCCCAGTCTCTCACCCTTGTCTTTTCCTTTCAGGCTGTAGCACTTCCTTTAGTATCTCTTGTAAATCTGTTCTTTTGGTAGCATACTTTCTCAGTTTTTGTTTGTCTTGAAGACTTTAACTCACCCACATTTTTTAAGGACAGTTTTGCTGGATAAATAATTCCTGGCTGCCAGTTTTTTTGTTGTTTTGTTTTGTTTTCTTTCTTTCAGTACCTTAAATACATCAAACCACTTTTTTCTTGCCTCCCTGGTTTCTGATGAGAGATCGGGACTTAGTCTTATTGAGGTTCCCTTGTATATGATGCATTGCTTTTCTCTTGCTGCTTTCAGAATCCTCTTTTTCTCTGGCATTTGTCCTTCTGAATAGTAGGTGTCTTAGAATCAGTCAGTTGAGTGGCATTAGTTTTTTTCATTTAGGCAGCATTAACTGAGCAGTCACAATGTCCTAGGCATTAGGACTATGAAGATGAATTCAATAATATGGCATGGTTTTTAAGACCATTGTATGGAGCTGGACCAATCTAAGATCTAGCTTAGCTTTGTCACTTGCCATTGTTATTGTTTTATCTTTTTTTTTTTCCCCACTAAGATCAAACACAGTCTGTCTTATAAAAATTGGATGATTTAGTCCTGAGTCTGATATATATCTTAAAATCAAGGGTATCTTAACTCTAGAAATCAAACTCATTTAGAAACCACCATTTAGAAAGCAAAAAGCTCATGACTGAGAGGGTGTGGGGGGTATGTGCATGCACACATGTGTGTGTATTGATAGATGGTATTTAGAGCTAATAGTTCAAGCCAGTGCAAAGGATGAGATTGTTAAGGGAGAGAGTATAGAAATAAGGGGGCCAAAATCTTAGGAGATTAGAAAAGAGGATTATAAGGGGAAATGCGAAGAATGTCTTCGTGGGCACAAAGGATCCTCCTGGAGGAGTATAATGTATTGATCACAGTTTTGTAGGTAGGCAGGAGTGAACTATAGTCCTAAACAAACATGTCTAGGTTTTCCAGAAAAAAAGGATTACTTCTTCCTCAAAGACAGTAGGTAGAAAGGGAATGGGAAGATAGAGTAACATTTATGTCCGAAGACCTCAGTGTTCTTAGTAGCCTAGTGTTCCAAGTTACCTGTTAAGGTATGAGGATGTAGTATGGTTTTGAGGGAAAATAGAAATGTTTTGTAACAGTGATGCAGGTTATTAAAAGTGGAGTCAATAAGAGATAAAGGATACATTTTGGAATTTGTGTGAGAGCATAGTGTGACTTAATTAATATTAGATTCAGATGCTCATCTTGGCTCCTTAATTTCTTGAGCTATGCTTGCTGTTATCTCCACCTTTGTCATGACTCCCAGGGATGCCTAGTCATGTTAAGTAAAAAAGGTAAATGTTTAATTCTCAATTGAAGATAACATTCTAGGGCCATGAAAGTCAGTAAAAGTTGATTGTAGAGGCCAAGTAGCAGATTAAATGGGTCCCCTCTCCCCATTTCAATATATTATTATACAGTGAAGTAGTGTTTTACAAACTGAAGTAATATACAGACTATATTGTAGTCTGAAGAATAAATAAATGTTATATGGCAACACTTGATTATAAAACAAAAGTCATCCAGGTGGTCAAGAAGATTCCTTTTGTTTTCCAGGTTAAACAAAATAAAAACACAAAATTAAAAATTTTTTATAACTCATAAATCCCTAAACATGCACCCTAGTACTTCTAAGATATTGTCCTAGTGTTTGTTCTACCCAATTCTTAGATCCTACATTTGACTTCTTGGCCATGATTCATCACTTGGGGACAGAGGAAGAAGCAGAGAACGATGGCAGGCAGTCAGAAAATTGAAAGAATTTAGGATGGCTGAAGTTGTTTATGCTAGATGCAAAAATAACTAAAAAGAAGAATTGAAACTAGGGATGTGAACTAGTACTCCGAAGAGAGATGAGAGACCCCGAAAGAAGTTAAGATTATTAAAAAGTCGTGCTATTCAAAGTGTGATCCTTGTACTGGTGCAAATCCACAAGCTTTTTCTTAATAGTACACTGTGAGATAACTTCTGAAATTGAGAGTCATTTGATGGCAGTATGATACTGGTACAACACTCAAGTGCATGAACAGTGTCCACTGTTGGATAGAGTGGAGACCAGATTCTGTGTTGTCAAACCAACATGGTCCTACTTATGCATGGTGGAGCCACATATTGGTCCATGATAGATTGGAAATTTTGAATTGCCCTTAACCACACACAGCTGGAGAAACACGAGTATAAAGATCATTACAATAAGAGTAAAAGAATGTAAAAGATGTAAAAGCAATCAAAGGAATTTTTAAGATTGCCAGACCTTTAAGGGAGCAAAAACTGTGCCCCCAGTTCCCAGATTGCTCTTAAAATGTATGTTGACCTTCAATGAGTTGTTTTGAGTGATGATGAAATCTTGGATGTGTTTCTATCAATGTAATGATGAAATGGCATTAAAGTAGAATGTCTTCCAAAAAAAAAAAGTAGAATGTCTTTGAAATATCAATTTCTTAGCTTTTGTGATCCCAGTGCTTCTTAAGCCAGTCTTTCTATTCATTATTCCAGCTAAGCAAAAAAATATCAGCAGGACTTTCTGCATGCATAATAAATTGAAATTAAATTTAATTTAATCTAATAAATGAAATCTCAAGCAGTAGGAAAACACCAGAAGATACTGAGTGCCAAGCCAAAAAAAAGATTAACTTTATATCATATCTTGGAAGATTTTACTGTAGTTTAAAATGTTTTATTGTATTTTCCTTAAATATTTTTAAATGAAATATATGCAAAAGAAAATAAAAATCACTACTTTTTTTTTTCTTTTCTTTTTTTTTTTTTTACCAGGAGGTCCCAGGGATCGAACCCAGGTCCTTCCATATGGGAGACGGACACCCAACCATTTGAGCCACATCCGCCCCCCAAAAATCACTTTTTAAAATCCTACATCTCACAGAAACCAATGCTGACATTTTTCCATAGTTTTTTCCAGCCTCATAACTGTGTGTTTTATGTGTATATGTGAGTGTATAATTTTGTATTACAAAAGTGAGATGTCAGTCATAAAAATGAAGATAAAAACACACGCTCTGTTTCTAGATAAGCAGTCTCAATATTTCTAAAGATGTCAATTCTCTCCTAATCAGTCAATAAAGCTTATTGCAGTTCCAGTTAGAATCTCAATATTTAAATGAGAAGGATATATAGAGGAAACTTTTGTACCAACTCCTCCTCCCCGTTCCCCCCACATACCATCTCCAAAGTTGAAAGATAAATGACAAACTTGGAAATCATTAATTATCACATGTGACAAAGAGTTGATGTCCTTAATACATAAAAATAATTTGTAAATCAATAAGATACAAAATACTCTAATATCAAGTGGTTCAAGAACACAGGCAGATTACAGAAGAAGAAATATAAATGGCCAGAAAACATTTTAAAATGTACTCAAACTCACTAGTAATTTAAAATCAGCCAATTAAAACAATGATATTAGATTGGGAAAGGTGAAAAAGATTAGCAACACCCAGTGTTGGCAAGGATATAGTAAGAAGACATTCTTCTACATATTTTGTGAGAGTGTAAATTTTTTATAAACCTTTCAGGAGGTCAATTTGATATTAGTATTTACCCTTAAAAAGTAACTAGAAAAGTAAGTATGTACTTAAAGTATGCGGTATTACTTATACTAGTATGCCATAGACTTGGGAAGCCCCTGAAGTTATTCAGCGGGTATTTTGGTAAATAAGTTAGATACCACTGTATACTGGTCACTTTGCACTTCTGAGTGTTGAAAAGACCTGTAGTCACAGCTGTATCTTACACCAGTGATTGCATGTTGTATATTGGCATCCAGTATGTATATCCACCTAGGCTGCACTTAGGGGACGTGGTTGGAAAATGTAGAATATGTGTCTGATGTATTGTCTAGTGTGTGGGTCTGCATTTATGTGTATTGATGTGTGTCTTGCCAGAGAAACTCCAAATCTAGCAAACATGGAAGATAATAGGCAAGGAGAATCCTTCCAGAAGTGAGTCCTGACAGAATCTACCATTTGATAAGTGCCTGTCATGCCTGTACTGGGTATTTTTATATGCATTTTATCTAATTTTTACAATAATACAAAATGACTGTAATTGTTATTATTATTTTCTTTTTATTGCGTTTCTGTAGGTGAGGCAGCCGAGGCACAAGGACATCAACAATTTTATGCCACTTCCAAGCCATTAAATGGCATAACCAGGGCTCGTATCGAATTATGTTTAACTCCAAAGCCTTAAAGCTATCCTGCCTCTAAATTTCTTCGAATCATCTGTGATGTTATTATCTCTCTGCAATTAAATAAGCAATTTTTCATAATACATGCTTTTGAAAATCATATGTATAATTTTAAAAAGGAAAAAATATAGGCTTTTGCTTTTGGTAAAAAGAGAATTAGAGTCAGAAACCTGCATTAAAATGTATGTTCACCAGCAGAGTGACTTGGAAGGATGTCATTTTATATCTAAGCTGCAATTTTTATGCTTTAAATAAAACATAAATAACAATACATATCATACCTCAGAGATGCTGAAGATCCAAAAGATTTTATATGCTCATTTTAGTTGTGCTCTAAAAGTTGTTATTATAAAAGGTGAACAGAAAACACTGGCTTTCGTTCCATCTTGTATATTAAGCATTCTCAACAGGTGAAAATTGGTCCTTGGGGGGTAGAGCAAAAAATATTTTGCTCTTCTTATATATGAAGCACTGTTGAAACATGTTTGACTTTTGAATGACTTTTTTTAAATGTTTTTTTTTTTTTTTAAAGCTTAAATTCTGTCATCTCTTGACATCAGTGATTTGGACAGGAGGAGAAAAATGGCACCCAGACTCTCCTATGTAGGCAGAACATTTTCATTGAGTAAAGCCTCTATAATCTGTTTGTATTCCAGGGTGAAAGATAATAAGCACAAATTACAGATCAAATAATTAGTTAATTTATTAAGCTGTTTTCCCCTGTTGTAGTGATTGTAGTGTTCAGTTGTGCTACAATACTTATACAAATCATTAATGCTTTTCTTTAAGATCTTATTACTTTAGAAATAGCAGGAAAAAATTACCTCTCCTTTCATGAAATAGTGGTTTCCTCATGGGCCAATTTTGTTCAACTGATTTTGATGTGATTTTGTACTTAGCATTGCTACTGAAATGATTTAAGGCTTTTTGAAATATTGTGATGGAATGATTGTATTTTGCATATGGAAAGAACATGTCGTTTACATCTTACAATATTGTATATTCAATATCCGTGTATTTAAAGTGATAAAAATGAAGGACTTTTAAGATACAATCTCTGATTTCAGAGAGCGCATTCTTAATTCTTTTTCTTTTTTTTCTTTCTTTTTTTTTTTTTTGCTTTTATAATGGGGCCTTAATAGGGTAAAAGTTTACAATTTTGAGACTGCAAAAATGACTGAGTCAAGTCATCATCAGAGATGCTTTCTCATCAAAAGTCAGCTGCTAGCAGATCTGGGAGTCCTGCCACGTGGCAAGGCAAGATGGTGGCCAGTCTTGAGTCCTCTCTCACATGGCAGGGTCAAAATGGTGGCTGTCTTTCTCTGCGGGCTTCTGCTTCCAGTTCTTAGTTTATATAAGACCCCAGAAAGAGAGGGGAGTCCCACCCTGGGTCATGGCTCACTAACATAGTATAATCAAAGGCCCTGAAGCTTTCTAATCAAGCAATCTAATGAAAAAGTCCCTTAGTGCAATCAAAAGACCCCATACCCACAGGAATAGATTAGTTTAAGAACATGATATCTTCTGGGATTCACAAAACTTCAAACTATCACACTGTACCCTCTGGATCCCCAAACGACATGTTCTTTCCATATGCAAAATACAATCATTCCATCACAATATTTCAAAAAGCCTTAAATCATTTCAGTAGCAATGCTAAGTACAAAATCACATCAAAATCAGTTCTAGGCATGCAGTCTGTCTTGGGTCAAAAGGCTGTAGACCTGTAAAACTTTGAAAACAAGTTATCTGCTTCTAATATACAAAGGAAGGACAGTCATAGGATAAATGTTTCCATAGCCTTAGGGAGAAATTGGAAGGAAAACAGGCTTCATGGGTCCGGATCCAACTAGTTAAAAAACCTGCAGGGCATATTCCATTAGATTGCAAAGTATGAGAGTCATCTATAGAATGATGGTTTCCTCTCCTGGGGGCCCATCCCTTCCATAGGCTTGTCCAAAGGCCCACTTCTCAGTTCCACCCTCATCAAGCATCTGGGTGGTGGCTGAGCTGTAGGCCTCACCCTCCAAGAACCCTGGGGTAATGGCCACAGTCTCCCCAATCTCTGGGGCACAGTCTCAACCCCCTCAAAACAGTGGAGTGGTGGCCTAACTCACCGTAATCTCCAGGGAATATGCGCCACCCTCTCTGTAACCTGGAGTGGCTGAACTCTTCCTGAACAATGGGGTAGAAGGCCTGCCCTTTCCAAACCCCACGGTATACTCTCCCCCCACATACATGGGTGGGTCTCTCTATTGGCCCAAGAAGATGTCTTAAGCCCATACCTCGGTTTCCATTGTTTTGCTCTTGAGGCTGTTTTTCCTTCCATCTCTCCTTTTCCTGTCCCATTTAGTCCAGGCTGACAGTGGTTTCATTCATATATTTCATAAAACGAGCAAATAGCTCATTGATTTTGCGTGCAGTTCACAGGGGTCCACACCATCAGACTGTAAGACTTTCCACATATCCTTTCTGGATAACTGCATTTCCAATCCTGACTTAATGAGAAAATGGCTCCCATGTTCCATGTTCAGTTAATTCCTCACATGCGGCATTATTCTCTGGGGACTCATTTCCCAGAAGCTTAGAATTTCCCATACCATCAAGTTCTGGTTTCGTTGTGCCCAGGAGTTCAGTTCTCAGCTTACCTCTTCATCTCACATTTTGTTATAAACTGCAAGGAGAAGCCAGGCTTCATTTTCCACATTTAGTTTGGAAACCTCCTCAGCTAAGTAGGTGGAGTCAATTTTGCCAAATTCTCTGCAACTTTAAACAAGGATCATCTTTCTTTCATTTCACAAAAACACCATCATTTCTGTCCAAAGCCTCATCGGAAGTATCATCAGCATCCATAGTTTTACCAAGAGTCTCTTCAAAGCAATCTAGGCCTTTTCTATCAAGCATCTCACTATTCCAACATTTTTGGTAATTGAAAGCAGCAGCACTCCACCTTCTTGGTACCATTTTCTAATATAGTCTGCTAAGGCTGCCAATGCAAAAATGCAAAAATTACCAGAAATGGGTTGGCTTTTGTAATGGGGATTTATTAGGATAAAAGTTTACAATTCTGATGCTGCAAAAATGACCAAGTCAGGTTATCATCAGAGATGTTTTCTCACCAAAGGTCGGCTGCTAGCAAATCCTGGAGTCCTACATGGCAAAGCAAGATGGCAGCCAATCTCTGGAGATCTCTTTCTCACATGACAGGATCAAAATGGTGGCTCTCCTTCTCTGTATAAGAGAGCGTTCTTTATGTCCTTTTTTACCGAAAGTTCTCTGCTTTTTCTTTCTTTTTTTTTTTTTTTAAGCGGTACCAGGGATTGAACCCAGGATCTCATTATGCTAGGCAGGCACTCAACCACTGAGCTACATCCGCTCCACTTAAAAGTATTTTAAAGTGTTGGGATTTACTGTAAACATTGAGTAATGCCATAAAGGCGTAATAATATTTTATAGTAGGTGTCTATTATGTTAAAGAGGAGAAACTTATTCATAGCAGCATTGTTGACAATAGTCAAAAGTTGAAAGCAACCCACGTGTCCATCAACAGATGAATGGACAGAGACAATCTGGTATGTACGTACAATGAAATATTTTCAGCCATAAAAAGGAATGATATTCTGATGCATGCTTACAACATGGATGAACCTTGAAGACATCATAGTAAGTGAAATAAACCACATACAAAAAGACAAATACTCTGTGATTCTGCTTATAGGAAATAATTAGAATAAGCAAATTAGTAGAGTCAGAAATTAGAATGCAGGTTACCAGGGCCTGGGGTAGGGTGGGAGGGTAGAATGGGAAGTTATTGCTTAATGGATACAGAGTTTCTGTTTGGGGTGATGAAAAGTTTTGATAATGGATGGTGGTGATGGTAGCACAATATTGTAAATATAATTGGTATCACA
>PVKH010041048.1:0-10991 GCA_004027955.1 Chaetophractus vellerosus
ATGTGTGTAACTAACAGAGGCATTATGCCACACTTAGGGATGTGCATGTTTGGGGTTGTGGGAGGGGTGGGGGGGTGGCATATGGGTACTCCTGGAATCTATGTGTAACATTTGTGTAATCAATGTATCCTAAAAATGTACATAGATATATAAAAAATAAATAAATAATTAATTTTAAAAAAAAGTAATTCTATAGCACTGACATATATGCACATTTCTAGAGTTTATTCTTATAGACTACCTTAAATGGAAATTAAATAACTGTTTTTAGTAAGGCTAAAGAGTGACTACCCCACTCCCCAAAATCTGAAGATACCCCCAAAGTGATACCAGACTTTATTTCACTCAAGTAGCATAAAAGAATGATTAAATCTAAAAAAAAAAAAAAAAAGATTTTGAGTTAATTTTTTGTATAAAGTGAGAAGTACAGATTGTGGCTCAATTTTTTTGCACATGGACTTCCAATTATCCAACTCCATCTGTTGAAAGACTGTCTCTACTCTGCTGACCTGTCTTTGCACCCTCATCAAAACAGCTTGACTGAGGTTGTGTGGGTCTCCTCTGGACTTCCCATACTGTTCCACTGACCCAGACCACACTCGAATGAGTGCATATAAGCCTGGTGGCATGTAAATAAGTTGTACCAATATCAATTACCTGGATTAGATATTCTACTCTAGTACTAGAAGATGTTACCACTGGCTGAAGATGGATGAAAGGTTCTCCTGGTGTATATATAAATATTCTGCAACTTCCTGTTAATTTAAAATTATTTCAAAATAAAAAGTAAAAAAAAAAAACCCTCTCTTTTAATTACTGTAGCTTTGTAGTAAATCTTGAGATCAGGTAGTGTGTTTCCTCCAACATTGTTGCTTTTCAGAATGATTTTGGCTACCCTAGTTTCTTGCATTTCCATATATTCTTCATTTTTGTGTCCACAGAGTGTCTCTCCCTCTCCTGGTCCCTCCTCCCCTGTTAAATACAAGGCAATTCTTGGAGGAGGCTTACAATGTACTTATGTAAAAGATGACTAATCTTGAGATGTGAAGAAATTGAGATATGACTGTCTGGAGGCTTTGACTAATGAGCACGCCCCTCCTTCCTTCTTTTTTTAGATTTTGTGTTTGTTATTTTCCACAACAACCTCTTCTGAACAAAATCCAAGGTAGACAATGACTGAGGAAGACATAAGGGCGTCAAGTTATTATCCTTCTTTCCTGCTCCGTTTCTCCTAGTAAATGGCACGACTAGTGGGCGGTGTGGAGCCTCATCACATTTCCCAAACACTCCATTTCCCTAGTAGTTATCATTTTATGGGACTCTTTTCTGAAGCAGTTTAGAAAATGTTAAAGTAGCCTCAAAGGGAGGGTCTGGAAGAATGGCAGATCATGCTAACTCCTCATGCCAATGAAGGACTTAACTCTCAAAAATGTGTTATTATTGTGCCAATTGTATTAAAGAGTAGATTGAACTGAATCTGATAAAAAGAATATTGGTGGAAAATTATAATTGCTCTCTATAATATAACCTTGCATATTTGGAGATTTGCATCCCCTCTCCCCAAAATTGTAATGGTTCATAAAATGATTTTATGAGAACATATTTTAAAATTTACCTGAGAAAGAAGAAAAGTGGATATTCCCAGAAAGCTCACATATATCATTAAATACCAAATGGCAAGTAAATCTGCATAATTTGAAAAAGAAAGGATTTTAAACAAATAATGCCAAAGCCAGCCATTGTTATTCAAGTGTTAAATAGCAAAGAATATTGTAAGATTGGAAGCAACTGAATATAAGCCTCCCCCCTTGGGGGGAAAAATGTTACTTGGAAAGCTCTCCAGTTAAATGACATAGAATGGAAAGTATAAACGTATATTTATTGTCATAACTACTGAACTGCCACATAATAGGCAATAAGCATTCTATTTAAAGAGCTTTATTAACAGTGCTTCTATAGGTAGTCATACTATAGAATATAAACATTACTAATTATTTTTAAAAGGGAAGAAATGAATTATGAAATAGTAACTTAATTTGTACAGAATCTAAAAATCCAGAACTATGCCATCAAAATCAGGGAAATCAGAAGACGGTGAGGAGCAAGTAAAAGTGTGCTACTTTCTTCATCTTAAAATGAAAAGGAGGTTAATAGGTATCATTTCAATTTTTTAAAAAATTTCAATGTAACCACTGGAGCAATTAAAAATGGACACATAACCAAAATTCCTACATTAGAAAATTTAGGGAAAATTAGCCTTCTTAGGAAAAAAAATGGGAAGCGAATAAAGCAGCAATTAGTTTTAATCAAGAAGGAAAGAAAGAAGCTATGCATTTCCCTCAAGAACTTCAAGGGCTTGGAAAGATAACCTTAGACATGTAAAAGAAAATAATACACAGAAATAAGCACAGAACTTAGATAGAAAAGAGATGGAACCATTTTTTTTTCAAACATTGGAGCACAATTTCCAAAACAAATAATAAAATGTACAATATAAAATCTCTAGCTGTCCTAGAAGGAAAACGAACAAACAATATACAAATTATTTTATACAAAATACAAATTAGTTTGGAGAAAAAAGATATAACTACAATTAGAAGTTAAACTTAAAAAGATCAATATATACATATACATAGACATGTACAAAAATATATAGTAATAAATTAGAAAATCTCAGTGACTTCCTGGCTTCCTAGGAAAAAAGACCCAAATATGACTCAAATAGAAGTAATACTGAGCAACAACCACGGAAGAGAGAAAATCATATCCTGGGGAAAAAAATGGTTTCATGGGACAGTTTGTTAAAACAACCAGGAAAAACATATTCATTTTATACAAACCATTCCAAAGTATGGATATTGGAAATAATTCTAGTTTGTTTCATGAAATAGTGTTGTTTCTAAAAACCTGGCAAAACTTGATTAAAAAAAAAAAGACTCAGGAATTGAGGCTGGCAAACCTTTCAAACAATATTAGCTAACTGATAAACCAATGTATAAAGTGTATTATAGAGAATCACTATTAGTAAATATGCGTATGTGATGCATTCCATCATGTAAGAAAAATTACCACAAGATCACGGAAATAGATATCAAAAAATGTGTGTGAAACTCAAATCTCATCCTTCATTTTAAAAGAAAATAATCTAGATAGAAGGACAGTTCATTAAGATGACAGAATAACTTTGTCATAAGAACAGTCAAAAACCCATTTAGAACAGAAACTACAATTAACCATTACAATACTGACATGCAATGAGCAAGCTTTGCCATTGCCATCCCCAAAGCTATACTCATGGCGGAAAGAGAAAATCCAGCCAAGCGCAACTAATAAACTAATAAATTAGAGATCGCAGTGTAATTTTTAAAAAGCCATTGGAAAGCCAACATATTTTCTTTATACCAAAGCTAGCGGTAGAAAATACCATTTAAATTTTTGTTTTGGCAGAGGGCGTGCGCGCGTGCGTGTGTACGGGGAGCGCCCATGGCCCTGGGGAGCCCCAAGGCGGCCGGCCCGGGGGAGCCCTGCAGCAAGAGGCGGCAGCTGGCCTCAGCCTCTGCCCTTGTCGCCACGGCCCGTGCCCCTGTGCGCTGGCCACCGCGCTCCGGTCCGCGTCCTCTGAGGCTCCTCCGGTGGCCGCTTCTCCTGCCCTCGTGGCCACGGCTGCAGGGGAGTCTCGGGAGCCTCCCTCCTACCCTGCACCCGCACCCGGCTCAGGGGTCCGCCTGGAGCCTGCCGGCGCCTGGAGAGGGGCCCAGGCCACCCTTTCTCGCTAGTGGGGCCCGGGAGTCGGAGGGCGGAGGAGGGAGCGCGCCGCCTACCCAAGGCTGGTCCTTCCTCCCTCCCGGGAGAGGGGCGCGCAGCGCACTGCGGCTCCTCTCCTGGTTTCTTCTTCCTGCCACCGACCCCGAGCTTTCTGCTTCTCCCGACCTGTCAGCCCAGGCTTTCCCTCCCTTCGTGAAATCTTGCACGAATATTCCTTGATCTCCCATCTGCCTGACCCTGTGTGGAGCGGTCAGTCCAGATGGACCTGGAGCTTGATTCCTGTGGGGGAGACAATACAGCATATATAAAAAGTAGTACTAGCATGCTGCGGCTTTAAGAACTAGAGCATCCCAACACCTTGCTTCATAAAGGTGGTGGCAGATGGCGTTCTAAGCAAACGCCAAACTCAGCAACCAGAGGAATAATGAGCTGTTTACATAAACTTTAAAACTTCTGCAGGGCCAAAAGTACGTGAAAAAAAGTTAAAATGCAAATAACAACATATGAGAAAATGAAATCCAGATGCCGAAAAAATTTCAGTGTTAAGAAATGAACCATTCAATTGTTAGAAAAACATATATGAGAATATAGGTGTAGGACAAGGAACATCTAGTTTTTCTAGATATGACGCAAAGATGGAAATATTAAATAACCAAATTCCATACTTCAAAAACATCCACAAAGTGCCCATGAGAGAAAAATATTGGTAACATAGGTAAAAGCTGTTCATACCCATATATATAGCTAATGTGAAAAGGTTAAAAAAAAACCTATATCCCTATTCCAAGATGGTCAAAGGAAATTAACAAAACTCATTTTCACACTCACAATCTGATAAAGAAGGCACATTAGAGATAAGTAAGCAAAGAATGCAAAACATATATATATGGGGGGAGAGGTATGTTTTGTTTGTTTTAATCTGTAAGATTAGCAAAAAGGGGGCGTCTTGATTACCTATGGGATTTGGCACTCTCAAAACAGACCTATGGGAAATTTGTCTAGTTTCATAATATATATATGAATGAATGTTATATAATCTTTTGTACTGGCTTTTTTCCCCCCAAAATGTATATAAAGGAACAGGCCAGAAGAATGTTCAGCCCCTAACCACTGGCAATCCTTCAAGTGCTTAATCATGCAGGGGTGAAAGATTAGTTAAGCAAATCATGGGTTTTCCATCAAATCAAATCCAAAGCCATGGTTCCTAAGAAAATGGATATTTATTGACATGGAAGCAGACACTGCAAACATTTCAGAAGGATATCCACCAATAGTTCTACAATGTCTGAGTGAAGAGATCCATCTCCACTCCATTTCTCCACCCTCTTACTCTTCTGCCTCCACCCATCCATCCCTATCATTTTTTGTATATTTGGACTTTCCTTTTTACAAGTAATATGTATCATTTTTATAATGAAAATATTTAAAATTTAAACATAATTAAGCCTATTTACATAACTGGTTTCTTCTATTGCTTTTTTGTTGATGTAAATATAGACTTGAAAAAATATATTATAGTTAGGGCTATGAATGACTATAGATGAAGCTTTAGATCTAGCTCTAGTTATAAAATATTTAGAAGCAAAACTACCTGCTATTGTGCAGCATATGGCATACTGGACCTATTTGCATTTTTGCTTAATATATTTCACATGGTTATAACAATTGCTTGCACATTACTTTGGCTTCTGCTATTTGCTTAATGTATTTCTAAGGGATTTTCATAAACTTCCCTCTTAATTACTACACTATATTAAATATATATTAAGTAATTTCCCCGATGCATATAGTCATATCTGACAATACTTACTTTTCTTATCCATTTGACTTATAATGTGTCAAAGGTAAATAAACAATATATTCTTATATATGATAAATATCCTATTTTATTTGTTCTTTATAATTGGTTATTTACATTTAACTCATGTGACAGTTATTTTGACATTTACAATATAAATAAAACTTTTTACCTATTTTATTCCAATGTTATCAATAATTTTGCTTCCTTAACACCTCCTTATGAATTAGTTTTTATCCTATAATGAGGTGGCAAGCATTCCTGTTCAAAATAATGGTAACATGATTTTTATGTCACATAATAAATTAAAACTTCCCATGCAGTAGGATGATTTTTAGAATAATATGTTAGAATTATAATCCATTTCATGCTAAATTTGTATATGTTTTCTTTATATTTTTTTCTTATCCATCCTATAAAATGTGCATGATGAATTCTTTTTTTAGATAGAATGCCTTTATTATGTTGAGTATGTACCCTACTTTTCTTTATTTAACTAGGTTTTATATTAAAATTAATATTAAATATTTCCACATATGAAACAAGCTTTTTATATTATACAATTGAGTTGCAGGCATCCTTATATTACCACTGTTGCATTGCTAGACTGAAAACCTGATAACTAGTATTACTATCATTTAACAATTATTTTAACTAATATTATTTGAATGTGTTGCTGGAATCTTTTTATTGTGAGATTTAGATATTTGGTCCTATGATTATTAATGAAAAAATTCCATTTATTTCTTATGATCACAAAGACACTCAATTTTATTGCACAGAGATGTTCATTTACTGATGAATGGATAAACAAAATGTGGTATGTTTGCACAATGAAATATTATTCACTCTTAAAGAAGGAAGTTCTGATACAAAGACAATCTGAATGAATCTTGAAGACATCATTTTGGGTGAAATAAACTAGATACAAAAGGACAAATATTGTAAGGTCTCACTGATATGAAATAATTAGAATAAGTAAGGCAGTCTTTCCCAGCTGGAAAGGTCCTCTCAAGGAGAATGCCTGCTGCATCCAAACTGTCCTGGAGAGGGGGCAAGGGAGGGTGAGGGAGGGTGTCTGGAGCTTTTCCAGGGCTCCCCAAAGCTGGGCTTTCCTCGTCCCGTACCTCTCCAGCAAAAGCAGCCCTTCCACTGTCCTGGTCCCTCTGAAGAGGCACACCAGCTTCAAGTCTCCTCTGCAACCTTGTCTTGCAGGTTGGAACCAACCTCAGAGTTAAAAGCCAGGGTCACAGGAGGGAGGGAGGGTGACAAAGAGGCACTGGAAAGTAACGGATACTTTCACCCTCAGGATTGTAGTGATGATGATGGTACACAATTCAAATCTCACCATCACACTGTATACTTTAAATATGCACAATTTGTTGTATGTCACTTATACCTCAATAAAGCTGCTTTGGAAAAAAAAAGCCATGATCAGTGATCGGCCCAGGCCAGCTCCAGGTCTTGGGGAAGTGGAATTTTGTGTCCCTTTCTGGCACCAGACTGCTATATGGGAGGGACCCCAGAGCTGCCTGCCTAGAGAGGGGGACTGCCTGATGGTAATTTGCTGATGTTTACCAGTGTTGACCAGCCTCCTTGTCCTGGTCTTCCTTGTATGCTCTATGGTTTCTACCGCACTCTGGAGTTTCTAAACTGTTGATTCAGACAGTTTCTGCCCACTGGGGGACTGGTTCCTGGAGCTTCTTGCTCTGCCATCTTCCCACAGTCTATTCTAACCTCCTACAATCTTGAAAGAAAAACTAAATACAGTGTAAATTATATTACGGTACCACTTTCCTACTATTGTAGGCCCTGTGACAGAAACTGATTTAAAGAGGACTTATCTGTTTTTGCTGGATATGGAAAATTTTCCATTTTAAGTTGCTTCTCAGCAGGGAAACATCTTCAAATGAATGCTCAAAGTAATGAAATACAGGAATGCTAAGGATCATTTTTTTTTTTAATTTAACCTTTCCCATGTTCTGTAACGGTAGACACTAGTCATATAAAGTGGTATGAAGTACCGGTGATGTAAGATGATATAAGAAGCCAGAAAACCCCTTAGGAATGAAATTTTTTAAAAGTTTACAATAAATCATATATTTTCAGTATTGAATATGTGTGTGCATATTTAAAAATTATACCCTTAAATGAAAATAGGCTCAGGCATTCATTTTGCTTTTGCTAGTTTATGAAAATGAGTTTCTGGTTAGCTGTTTTCATGTAAATTAACTGAATTTACAGCATCAAGGAGAAAGAAATTCAAGCATTGCTTACTCAATATATGAACACAAAGGGTATGTACTTATACATTCACAGTTAGACTCCCCCAATTAAACAAATGAAAATATTTGAAGAATTTAGATGAAAAGGGATTTTTCCCAAAGTATTCAAACCTGATGAGGCACTTTTAAACTGGGGTACATGGATAGGCCTTATTGTCCCAGTCCCTGAAATTACATTAATTTATGTGTCATTTTGTTGTTAAGAAAGAATTCAGAGACCTCATCAGAATCTCAAAAGCATCCATGCCCTAAGAAATAAAAGTACAGTTTAGCTAGGAAAAGCTTTGGTATGCATCTGAACAACTCCTGATTAATTATTAGATAGTCCACCTTATTTTGGAAGTGTTATTCAAATAGGAAGAGGAAGCATCTATCCCCATCTCCATAAACCCTATGCCATTTTCACAGGTGTTAAATATATTCAAGGGTGTTTGCTTGTTTATTTTGTACTCTCGGCAGATCTTGGGAATTGCCAAATATATGACATTCAATCATGGCTTTTTATTCACTGACAAATTTAACCATGGAGATAACGCATACCGTTCGATGCACAAATGTCCAGAATAAAATTTCCCTAATTATTGTTATGCATAATTTAAATGCCTAAATAAAATATTTTAAAATAATCACACCTTAAATTTCTGATTAATCTTGCATTAAAGATAACAGGAAAAAAATTGCCCAAAATGAAGTAGAGGAAGATCTGTTTCTAGTATTAGCAGATCAGGAAATTTGAACAACTTTCCCTAAAAACAAAACAAAACAAACAAAAAAAAAACAGGAAAAACTAAGCAAAATGTTTAAAACATATGCGTGAATGCAAAGTGGAGCCAGTGAGATGGTAAGGAATTATGTAGTTAAGGCCCAAAAATGGAAGAAAACCTTGACTTTTAGATTTTTCCTAGGAAATCTATCCATTGTAGAGGAAGCTGCAGAGAGCCTGAGAAGGTAACCATTGTGCTATAAAGACTCACGGGCCTAAGAACAAAAACAATCAGGCTTGAGAACCTGTTAAGAAGGGAGAGCTGCTGGGATTTTGAAGGGGAACACCATAAAAGAACAGTTTTCACAGTGTGGTCCATGGACCATGGGTATATCCTCCTAACTTAAGTTCCAGAATGAAGCTTTGAGAAACAAAATGATGACAAGTCCAGAAAAGATCTAACATGTTCAATATGGGGTATTGGAGTCAAAGGAGGGAGAGATGTAGGCAGAGAAATATCTGAAAAGAGAGCAAAGGATATTGTGTAAGAGATTCAACAAGCACTTTAAGGTGCATGCAGAATGGAGGAAAAAGAAGAGTGCATCTAGTGCTAAAAGCAAAGTCAAAGTCAAAAGGAAAACCGTGAAAGCAGCCAGAGAAAAAGACAATGCTGCCTTCGCCAGAACAACAAGATTGACAGCCTAACTATGATGCTTGATGGAGGGAAGAAATGGTTTGACTGAAAAATACCTTTTAAAAAACTGAAATAAAAGCATACTTTAAAAAGAGCCAGAATATAGAATTGTATGATATAGTTTAATCTCAACTTTTTTTGTGTGTATGCCACCAAAATATCAATCATGATGTCTCTCAAATACCTGAATTTTGTTATGCTTTTCCTTTTGGCTAATTTTTAAAAACAAAGTTTGTAATCAGACAAAACAAAAAAAGCTGCTTTTAACTATTTGTATATTTCTGAACCTCTCTAAGGGAAGATCCCATGTTGAAAGTCAAGTTTGGCTCACTGGGCAGGGGACATGCAACCACAGCAATTGTCACACAGAGCACAGTCAGAATGGGCTGCTGGGGTGCAGGACCTTTAGGGACATGCTCAAATTCTCTCACCCTTAATTGGAAATAATTCCAACCCTGCTTTCTTCCCACAGATGAGATGACGCAAAGGAATGCTCTGGGGACTGCAGTCATGGAGAAGCTTAAATCTACCCACCGTCAATCACACAGCTGGTTAATGGCAGAACTGGAGACAGGAGGCTGACTCAGGAGTTCTCTGGTAGAGCAATGAGCTCGCTGGGCCTGGGCCCCCCTTCTCATGGTGTGAGGGGCTATCTCCCTCCCACTAAATGGTCTCCAGAGATCCCCAAAGGGCAGGGCCTTGCAGGCAGCAGGGGCTCTGTTCTATTGAGAGCCCTTCTGTGTGTCCACTGCAGCCTGGCTGAGACTCCAGCCACAATCAGACCTCAGTGGCCTCTTCTCTTGAGCCTAGGAATTAAGCAAGCCCATCCCTTGGGGTTTCTTTTTCACTCCAAATCCACCGCTCTGGGGTTTCCCAGTGACCTCCTGACCCTGCACCACCGCCCCCCTTTCAGGATTTAGCAGCCTGAGCACTTCTGGTCTGTGACCACAGAATAATTCATTCCCTCACTCAATGACTATTTATTGAGCACCAGCTGCCACTGTTCTGGGCAGTGAGGAACAAAAAGATTAAAAGAAAAACCCTGCCCTATGGAGGGTACCTTCTTGTGGGCAAGAAAGAGAATCAACAACATGCCTAAAAGTAGATAAATTATATGGGATGAGGAGATAAGAGGACATGGGGGGAAATTAGTGAGTTAAGAGGGATGGGATATACCAGTGGAGGGAGAAGGTTGAAATATAAATAATTGAATTGGGATTGTCAGGACAGGACAGGCCTTACTGAGAGGTTTGTTTCCACTTGACTTTTAAATGTATATATAATTTGATTTTTATTGTGATTTTTTAAAAAACTTATTATGGTAGCATGGTTCCAACACAAAAGTTCCCATTGTAAGCCCTTTCAAGTTGTACTAATTAGATTCACAATATTCTGCTACCATCACTACCATTTTTCAAAGCTTTGAACATCTGTGTCCTAACTGACTGATAGCGTTCTGGGAAGATAAGGGTAATGCATGTCAAAATCCTTTGAGAAATTGAAATCCTGCATTTGTCTAAGCTTTTGGTCGGGCGTTTGAGGTGAATTTTAGTTCCATGAAAATAAAACACACGTCTATGAGTATGCATTGAACAGCCTAAAATCAATGAAACTATCTGGAAATGTTTTATTTTCGTCAAACCAACCAGCAACTTTATTTGCTACCATCTGATGTCTTTTTGTTGTCATTTGTAAGAGTTGCATGCAAACTGCAATTACATCCAACACCTAGTGCCAGACGTTAAG
>PVKH010041049.1:0-10991 GCA_004027955.1 Chaetophractus vellerosus
AGCTCTAGGCTGCCTCCATCTATATTTCTTGTTATGTAGGAAAAAGAAAATTCATATATGTTTCAGGCACTCTTTCTTGAGGTCACTCTTACTTGTAGCAAAATTGAAAAAGTTCAGTACAGGCTTGTTTAATGAAAATACCGGTGTGTAGGGTTGAAACACTGGTGTCAATACCCATAAGGAATGCAGACTCTACATCTAACAAGAAAATACAAAACTGATGGAAAGAATCCAATTTGTTGGGTTATGGAGAAAGACAAAAAAGCTATTATGATCATTGTTTATAGGAAGACAGGAGTGAATATCAGGAAGAATAGCTAATATTTACAGAGTGCTTACTATGTGCATGCACTGTTCTAAGGGGTATGCATATCTTCCCAAAGGGGTGTCTATTGAAATGAGAGTTGGCCCAATAAGCTTCTCTCCTATATGAGAGGAGACAGAAAATTTTCAAATCCATTAGACAGAAATAAACCCTGGTGGCGACACAATCAGTTAAGAATCAGTTAAGGTGAGCACATAAAGCAGGCACAGAAAACCAAAGTTCTTCAGTGAGCATAGGTGCCACTCAAGAGACAGAGGGGGACAGGACATTCCAATTACAAGACAAGCTGTGGAGCAAGGATGTTTCATCAGGCCTCACAATAGTCTGAAAAATGCCACTGAAGACTAACCACCTTTTGTTCTAATTCCCTACTCATTTAGCAACTTTCTGGTTTGGTTTCCCAGCCACTTCAATAGCAGAAAAAGGATATTCCTGTACAACAGGAATTCTAGACAGGAGTTCTAGTTTTTGAAAAGGGACATTGCATCTCACTAAGTGATAAAATTGTATTCTTGTTTATAAAATCCTCTGGTGAAAGTTTACTGTCACAGTGTTTCTGTTTCTTTCAGGTGTGCTAAGATGTGTGTTGTGGGTTTGGGAAACTGAGGACTCATCATATTTGGTTACCTAAGATGCTTCTAGATACCTGCCCCTGGACAATGTTCTTGTTGTGGTTATTGATGCAATTCCCCACCCTTCCTGTATTCACACACTTAGCAAGGTGACTGCAGCACCCCCTGATAAAAGGTGGAGTGAATTTCCCTACCCTTGAATCTGAACTTGTCTTGTGACTTGTTTCTGGTAATAGAAAGTGACTGAAGTGACAGTGAGCTAGTTCTTTTCATATTTTCATTCTCTTTCTTGGAAGCCTGCCACAGCCATAAGAATGAGTCCAGACTCTCCTCCTGCAAAGACAAGAGCCACAATGAGAGAGCTGAGATGTTCCATGCAAGGTCTTCTTGGACCAGCCTTCTGCAGTTGACTGACCAACTGACCTCAGACTCATGTATAGGATGGGTCCAGATCAGCAGACATGCCCAGATGACCCACAGAGTTATGAGAGCATGAGATTTTATGGTGGATATTCTTTTAAGTCCCTGAATTTTGGAGTGGTTCGCTCTGCAACATTATTGTGGCAATAGAGATCAAGGGCAGTTATGAGTTAAACAAAAGATGTAAAAATGTCTTTATTTGCAGACATCCAGCAATCATTATCTTCGGAGATCATTTTCCTTTTGCATGTAGGATACATAGTGAATCTCTAAGTTTTATATTATTAGAGGAAGTTATTCCAGATCACCTATTATTATAAACACTTTGATAATTGCTAATGCTTTCTGTAGTTACAATGAATCTTCTAGGAAGAAGATTATTCTTTTTCCCTCTGAACCCCTCTGAAGAATTCCTTTTGAATCCTTCCTTATAGTTTGGGGTGATATTAATTTCAGTCTCAGTATCCTCCAATAATCACCAGTATTAACAGCTCTTAGTACAGCTCTGCATTATTGATATTATTGTCATTTTTATTACTATTAGTATTTATATTTAGTAGATTAAGATGAAAGTGGGGTTCACAGAGATCAACATCACAGAATCAATTAGGGTAAAATCAGGATTTGAACCTAAGATTCTCTCACTCCAAAATCCAGGCTCTTTATGCATGATTATGTTTCCTCTCACTCCCCTTTATTGCACATGAGAACTGCTCTCATATTCATCTCCAGGACTTTTCAACCACCACCAGCTAGAGCTGCCGTGGGCCAAACTCTCTATCTTTACAAAATTGATTTGAATCAACTAAAATAAAAGACATGGAAAGAGCTGAGCAGCAGAGAATGTGATGGTGACAGTGCAAAACCAGGGAACTCACTTTATTGCTTTGAATGTGGATTCATATGGCACATGGAGATGCTGACCTTAAGAAGTAAGAGAAACACAGTTCTTCTGAGGACGGTGAATGGAAGTGAGAAAGGGAGCAGATGTTGGAAATTTTCAGATAGGAAATTCCTTTAATTAGTGGTGGTGGCTGGATGGCAAATCCATATGATGAGAGCAGAGGAGGCAGACATAAGATCTTGAAAATTGTGAGACATCATCCACACAAATGTTTTAAAAGATGCAAAAGAATATTGAAAAGAAATGAATAAATTTGCAGGCAAGGCTTTGAAACTGGATGGTATAGATTTGGAACATTCCCATTCAACAACTTTAAAAAAAGTTCTTCCCAGCAATTTTTGACCACCTGGGAGTTTGAATGTATACAACAAATTGTGATGGCATCTTAGACTTGAGAATTGCTATGGTATGAAAGACCAGGAGAGATTTTAGAGTGCTTCTGATCCCAACATCAAAATATCTGATCTGATGATTAAGTTCAACTTTTGGTGTCCAGTTGTTTGGACAAGCAAGTTGCTGTGAGGACATTTCATGGACTTAAATAATCAATTAGTTGATGGCATCTACAGCTGATTACAACAACAATCAATTGAGGAGATTGCCTTCAACAATGAAAGAATTCTCTTCTAATCAGTTGAAGGCTTTAAAAGGAGATGTAATGATTTCAGCAGTCATGAGAGAGAATTTCCATCTCTACTTCAGCCTGCCAGCTTCTCCAGGGCAATTCATCAAAAACCTTCATTGGAGTTCCTGGCTTGTGGCCTGCCCTGTGGGGTTTGGACTTGTGCATCCCAACAGTTGTGTGAGACAATTCTTACCAAAATCTCATAATATTTACAGATAACTCCTATTGGTTCTGTTTTCCTAGAGAACCCTGACTCATAAACCTGGTCAGACAATCCGTGCAGAAGGTGCTGATGGATTGTGAGAATGAGTAGAGAACCATGGGCCTATGCTCCCACTGAGGTACAGAGCAGATGTAGTAGAAGGATGTGGGAAAAGGAAGGTCAGGATTCTGTAGACAGAGGTGAGCTCTGAGTTCCAGATTTTGGAACTAGGATCTGGAGTGATGGTATCTCCAAAATGTTTGCCACCTTAGTGAATTTAGGAAGTTAAATGGAGAAGAAAAAATCAAATGCTGAAAATATTTCCTTCTCAGTATAGATTTAGATATCACTGAGGATATTGAGTGGGAATAAAGTGGATAAAGTAACGATGGTCCAGGTTCTGTTGTGTGATGGAACATGCGAGTACATCCTGGACATGGATAGACAAGTGGCGAGTCTGTGAATGGGGTAGAAGTAAATGTCATGGACTGTGAAAGATATATTTTCCAGTATTTTCAGTTTGCTATATTAGTACAGTGTTGCAGATGTTCCAAACATTTACTCTGGAGATGCAAGTTAAGGAATGCATAGCGAGTTAAACTCTAGAGTGTAGGTCACTAGGAGATAGAATGTCGCTTGAGAAGGGGGAGCTGATGCTGAATGCATGTAGAATGTTTAGTAAGGTAGATTGTAAATGTGGGGAAATGGATGGAGTTGATGGTAACACATTATAGTAAGTATAATGGGGTAGTCTAGGGAGGTTAATGTCAATCGAAAGAAAACTAGATGATAATTCAGGGACAGTATAATAGTGATTTCAGTGGTGGATGATGATTGTGGCTCAAAGGACAAACACAAGAATGTTCCTCACTACAAGGTGTTAAGAATATGGAGATACATGGAAAAATACAACTAATGTAACATATAGACTATAGTTAACAGCAATAATATAATATTTTTACAGCAATGGCAAAAAAGGTACTATGTCAATGCTAAGTATCAATAATGGGGGTATATAAGGGGATATGGGATTTTTCCTTTTGGAGTAATGAAAACATTCTGGAATGGACAGAACTGCTGACAGCACAACTCTGTGATGAAAGCGAGAGCCACTTAGGGTATGCTTTGGATGGATTGTACAAGGCAGGGGACCATGTAACACAGTGAAACCTGGGGTGAAAGATGGACTGTGGTTAAGAGCACAAATAAGAGACTGTTCTCTCATGAACTGTAACAAATATACAATACTAATACATGGTGTAATTAATAGGGTGGTTTGTGGGAAAATAAAACAATTATAAGCTATGGACTATAGATAGCAGTAATATTATGACAATGTTCTTTCCTCAATTGAAACAAATGTGTTACAACAACGTAAGGTATTGGTGATGGGGCGATGTATGGGAATCTTGTATGGTATGCATGATTGCTTTGTAAACTCACAACTTCTCAAATAGAATAATGGAAAAATAAAAATAAATTAAAATAAACCTCATAGCTAATGGTACCAGGTGAAGATAATTCTGGGGCTGGACTTGATTCAAGACCACATTCTTTGTCTTGTTTTCTTAGGACAGTACTGGATAGATTTTACCAAATTCTACTTAACTGGTCTCACTTTCTTATGGTCCAACAATAAATGAATCTCTTCTATTGATTTCTTCCTTCTTAAATATTTTTCCTTTTGTGAAAGTAATTTTAAAACATTACACTCAATTACAATTGAGAGGTAAGTCATTCTTCCTTCATTAAACCTAGAAGCTCTTCTGTCTTGAGGTGACTTCTACTTATAAGTGGTCACCTTCCTTAATGAATTTTATGCATTTCTTTATTAGTTCTGAGAGTGCCTCACCCTTAACCCTTTGCAAAACTTGCATACATCTGTTTTCCACTAATCATATTATAAGTTCCAAAGTCATGAATGGAATTTAAAATGTTTTCTTTGCATTATTCCATACACTTAGCAAAGTGACTTACATATGGTAGGAGCCTAAAATTTAATTTTAAATTTTTTATTAGACAGAACTCTGAGTAAAATTAATGGTCCACAAAATGAAAACAAAACAAAATCCCATATTTCTAACTTCCCTTCTAGTTGTCTATTTGAATAGCTATTTTACAAAATTATAATGAGTAGGTATGATTTTGTTCTCTTACATAAGCTTTTATTTCCTTTCAGTTATGTTAAAAAGATTTCTAGACTCTGATAAATTTTTATAATAATCACTTAATGTATGTATAATATTCAATGGAGTGGAAATACTATAATTTACATGATGATTCTTAAATTTTAGACACTAATATTGTTTCTAGCTTTCATTATTATAAATAACACTGCCATGAATATCTTCATATTCATAGACTTTTATTTTTAGGATATTACCTGGGGATATATAGCCAAAAGTGTGAATACATTTCTGTGCACTGAATTGTGAAAGAATTGTGAAGGAGCTGTAAAAGAGCTGAGAATCGGTTTCTCACAGTCTGAAAGTATATATGTGTGAGGCTCCGGCAAGCCTGCTGCAGGAAGAACTAGAACCTGGCAGCAAGACGACCCTTGAGGGAATCCTTCCTTAGCTTAAAACTGTAAAATGCAATGAGGCCTCTGACCCGGAGGGTCTTTTAGTTTATGAGGAGGGCATCTGACCACCAAACTTCAGGCTTGTTTTGGTGAAAAACTGCAAAGACAAGAGAACTGTGTAGACTCGCTCACTTGTATATTAAACTTACGACTAACCAGTGCACTGTTGCTTGCTGGTTTGAAAATAAATCAAGGTGAACACCACTCGAGTGAGGCCAAAGCATCATTCCCAGGAGCCTGAAACCTGGAGCAGGCTTTATGTGTAGCCCAGCTCAGGATGCCTTTAAACAATGGCCTGGGGATGACATCCTGACAGCGTTTGGAGAGGGTCCTGTCGATGCCTGAATACTGCATTCAGCCACAACTACCCTTCCCACAAGTTGAGAGGGCGAGAGATGTACAAAGATGCAAAGAAAGGCTGGATGTGCCTGGGGCCCAAATTAGAACTTTGGTAACCCAGGCTGGGCCAGTGAAGGGCTCACTCACCCAAGTCCACTAGAAATCCACGAGCTACTGTTCCAGCCTGAGCGGTCATGAAGTCCTATTTGTTATTACTTAAGCTTGGATAGGATTAAAAAAATAAAGCACGTCTGCCAATAGTTCAGTGATTTTTCTCTATAGGCTTTCTCTCCCTTTGATAAATAGAAGCACCAACTATCAGAATTCAGATAGTACCCATATATTCTTTTCTTTTTTCTTTTTTTTTTTTTACAAAATGAATCATACTGGACTGTTTTAACATCAACCTATTTCCTTAATAAATTGTATACCTTTTTCCATTCTAATTCATAAGGATGTATGATATCCTCTTAAGAGTTTCTAAATATTCTGTTGAGAACTACCTTGATTTTTAAAATTTTGATTTTTATTTCCCTAAAGTAATTCTCAAAAAATATCTTCATAAAGTAGAGTGAGTGCTGTAGTTTTTGAGTCCTGACGTATCTGAATATGCATTCTCTTCCTGATATTCATGTATAAACTTTGTCTGCCTATGACTCCATGGCTACACTGCTTTGTATCCAGAGGTCGGCAAATAGCTGCATTGTTTTCTAGCATTAATCTTGTAGATGAGAAATCTAAAGATAATTGAATTCTTTCATTTGTAAGCAGCCTATTTTATTTTTCATTATGGAAGCTTTGAGGAGTGTTTCTTTTTGTCCTTGCAATTCAAAATTCTTCTTAAGATATGTCTAAGCATGTGCCTTCTGTCAATATTCACACTCTAAACTCAGAGGGCCCTACCTCAAGATCCAAGGGCAGGCATATCTCCTTTCCTGAATTTTCATGTACTTTTGCCTCTCCTCCACATCCTTGTCTCTCCATTGCCTTCTTTTTATTCTGGAAGTACTAGCTGAGGAATGACCTGCTTATTGCTCCAGTGTTGCTATGAAAGGAGCTTCTGTGTTCTATGAGTGGTTGGTCCATCCTTGGAAGGGTTTAACACTCTGAGTTCCAGAGATTTCAAGTCCACAGAGAGTTGAAGACTATTTTTAAGAGAGCCTTAAAAATATATTTATGTTGAGTACCAGGAATTTCTTAGAAGAATTTTTAATTTACTATCTTATTAGTTGACAAGATATGAACTAAACAGAACCAGCCATCTAAATGTAACAGAAAACATTTTTTTTGGCTAAATCACTGCTTCAGTCAGTAATATCTAGGACATGGAACTTCATAAGAGGTCTCTAAAGGAACGGTATATTTTTGTGCAATAACTTCAATAAATAAACCGGCTTTGTTGAAAAATGGTTATACTCCTAATACCCTCTAGTGATCAAATTAAATAGATCTCTTTCTCTCTCTCTAGCCATGAGTCTATATTAGAGAAACTGATTTAATATCTGCTTAGATAAGTGTCTTCCTTGGACTACTTTGCTATAGACAATAACACATTAATAATATACTTGAATGGTAATAATATATAAATTGTTTCTACATACCTTAGATCAGTGTTTATCAACCCATTTGTTCGTTAGAATCACTGGAGCACGTTTAAAAGTAGCATTGTCTGTGCCACATCCCAGAACAATTGAAGAAAACTTCAGAAGATTGAGATTGGGCAACAGTATTTTTTTTAATGCCAAAGATTTTTAAAAAATATGTATCTGAGTTAAGAACCACTATCTTAGTTAAACAGGGAGAGGAATGAGTCTGTATTTCTTTGTCTGATTATTATTTGGTTCCATGCATGGGACTGTTTGGTGGGCTGTACAGTGCAGCAGGTGTGTGGGGATTAGTTCTGCGGTGAGCCAGGCTCTGGACCAAGCTACTTCCAAAGGTTCGCAGCAGCCACGCAGAGTCATTCAGAGCAGCAGCTGAGCACGCTGGTCACATCACCTGAGCAGCCAGATGCCAGCCCAGCCCTCAGGTCACGTGGCCCATAGGAGTCTGAAGGTTATGTTTAGGAGTTCTTCACACGTGAAGATGACTTCATCCTAGGAAACACATAATGAAACACAATGTGTACTGACACCTGGAAAAGATAAATTGGAATTGTAAACTCGTATGTCATAATTAGCTTATCCAAAGAACTTCTGGGCCTAAAAGAATTTCAGGTCTAAACTGAGATGGGGGCAGAATATAGTATGGTCTTCTTTGAAAAAGTCTCTTAAATCTCCGCTATGACAATGAGTGGTTTTAGGTGATAAACATCCTCAAATTTTGTTTAGAAGACTCTTCTACTTTGATAAAGCAAGACCTACTATCAGTTCCCAAAATAAGAAAGCTTTTCAAACACTTGTTTCATGCCATTACATGAAATAGAAACAACATCTATGCAAAAATCTCCTCTTTGCTCCTCTATCTTGTACATGTTTTTTTTTTTCCTTCCTTTCTTGATCTATGTCCACGAGGTTAGAGGATAGAAGTAAAAGAGAAAATAGCAGGTTGGCATATGCAGACTGGATGTCTCAATCATCACAGTGTTGTTTAATAGTTAAAATTTTTCAAAGAATTGAAATATGTAAACTGGTAATCAAGTAGTACATGACCCCAATTAAAATATATGTGTGGCTAGGAGCTGCTTATGCCACTTATAGCATTAGCACTGCTCTCATTGCTGCTACCACTGATCAGCTTCTTCATCAAAACAAAAAACTGACACAGCTCTTACCAGTTGCCAGGCATTCTTCTAAGTGACACTAACTCCCCGAATCCTCACGTCAGCTCTATGTGGTTGGTACTATTATTGTTCTCATTTTACAGACGAGGAAATAGAGGCACAGGGAGGTTAATAACTTTGCAAATGTCAAGTGTAGGATTTAGCATTCAAACCTGTGCTCTTTACCACTATATGCTACATTCAAATGATAGTTAAGTATGTAGCTATACTCTAATTAGGAATATAAAATAAGATTTAAAGAATTGGAAGAACATAGTAGGAAAATGGGCTCAGGATTGGAAGCCTCAGACAAAAGAAATGAATGACTGCCTTGGATGTATGGGTTTGAATTTTAAGGGACTGAATCAGATTGTTACTGAATTCAATATTAGGACCTAAGAAACAGGACAATAAACACTTCATTTAGTGAACCATAGACTGCAATAAAACTGGCTATTCAAGAGAACCAATTTTTACTTCCAAAGCAATATCTTCAGGCTTGTTAATTGCAATTATTGTATTAGCTATTAGATTATGTAAAATGGTATAATTTTTTACTAAAGTGGATTAAATTCAGAGTACAGAGAAGAATTTCATTTTTACTAAAAGAGTCCTTGTTTCTGTCATAAAATGTATGCATATCTTCTTTTGAATCCATAGGCATCCAAGTGGCTGCTGACTGCCATCTATCTTTTTAAATTAAATTCATCTTGCTTTGTTTAGGCAGAACTGTTTCTGCGGAAGCTTAGCTGTGTATGCATTTACTTATTTAATTTACAAAATACGGCATTCATAAACAAGAATATTTGATGAATCGATAAAGTATGAAAAATGATAAACCAAACACTTGTGTACCCCCTACCAGGTTTAAGGAAAAGAATATTACCAATACAATTTTAATCCCTTCTGTGCTGTTTTTTGACTACTTTGTTTCCTTCCCTCTCTTAAAGGTAAATGCTGTTTTGAATTTTATGTCTACCATGCCCTTGATTTTCTAGATACAAACATACATATATATATATAAATACAATATAAACGTATTGCTAATTTTTGTGAAGTTTTGAAATTCAGATAAATGAAATCATACTATATGAATTATTCTGCAACTTGCCTTTTCTAATCCACTGTATGTTTTTTGAGATATTTCCATATTCACATGTTGTATAACACTAGTTTATTTTCACTCCTCTAATCACTCCATTGTGAAGAAATTAAAATGATTTACTCATTTTCCTTCTCATGACTCTTTGGCTTGTTTCCAGGTTTTTGCTCTCACAGACAATGTTGTTAGGAACTTTCTTGTACATATTTTCTGGTGTTCAGGTGAAGGAATTTCTAGGGGTGAATGATGGTTAATAGCATAGAGTTATCTTGAACTTTGAAAGATTAACAGCAAATTGCTGGAGCCATTGGGACAGTATTACCACTATGCTTAAGAATTCCTTTTATTCTACATCCTTACCAATATGCAGTGTTGTCAGAATTTTAATCTTTGCCAATATACTAAAAATAGAAGTTTGCCTCACTGTGGGTTCAATCTGCTTCCTTAAATATCAATGTTTGTATTTATTGATCATTTGTGTTTCCTCTTCTGAGAAATAGTTTTGCTTGTCTTTTATCCCCTTTTCTGTTTTGCTTATTATATTGTAAGAGTTCTTCATATATTCTAGAAATACAATATTTTTCTATTATAAGGGATGTAAATATTTCCCCAGTTTTGTCTTACTTTTCACTTCTTTTATGCTGTCATTTGATGCAGTCAAATTTATCATATTATATAGTCAAATATATATATATATAGTCATATTATTATAGTCAAATTTATCAATCTTTATGGTTTATGCTCTCATGACATGTCAATGCTTCTAATTATGAAAGTGATACATGTTTAATGCTGAAAATGTGGAAAATGAACAAAAGTACAAATTGAAAAGAAGACAAAAGTAAGAGGAGGAAAAGTGGAGAATGAGTGAAATTTTAATTTTAATTATTATATTAATAGGGAAGAGTACTGTTTTATAGGTTTATTGATGTCTGAATTCTTTCTTAAATTTTCCATGCAGGTTGTTGGGACACTTTTTTTCTTAATTGCTAATATTTTTCTAAATTATTTATCTGAACTCCACATATGTTAAGTCTATTCATCTCTTGTCCACCAAATTTAAATCACATTTTCCTATTCATTTGCTTTAATTCTACAGCAGCTTATGCTATAATAATATTTAAACTTTCAGAATTTAAATTTAAGAATTATTGTCTTTG